>WIWV01000011.1:34863-303762 GCA_014839625.1 Penicillium ucsense | reverse complement strand
GACTCACCTCACTCACCTCACTCACCTCACTCACCTCACTCACCTCACTCACCTCACTCACCTCACTCACCTCACTCACCTCACTCACCTCACTCACCTCACCGAATTCACTCAATATCCCCTAAGAACAATGCCATCGTTCTCGATAGGCGCAATTCCGTATTCAGATAGGTGAAAGTGCACCGTTAGCAACGCAGATCAAATCCCGCACGTCCTTCTATTTGACTCCCTATCTATGCGGCATTATGACAGCATATATCAGGGAGCTACTGGGAAAACGTAGCACACCCAAAAGAGGGGAGAAAGGGATGGTGAAATTGAATCTGGTGAGAGGTGCTATCTAAGCTCCTGAGGTGGTGTGCGTGGGCGCGCACCACGCTGGTGTGACGCGCCGGACCACCATGCTATCTCAACAGCATGAATTAAGGAGCTCCCACACATCCGAGTGTCCCCCCTTGGAGTCCATCTGTGCATTCTTTAGTTCTTTCTTCAATGAAAGGTCCGCGCGAGACGAACAGTGCTATGTGTTGCGCGCGCAAAGTTCATCGAAACCAACAGTTTAATAAACCTCATTAATTGCCGGGGTGAGATACGACAGCTTGTTGCTGGTCATTTCTACCAGGAAGTCATTTCCTCTGATGATTCTCTTATCCTGACAAACTAGATTACCAAAAGCGACCTGCACCTTGAGACCGTCCCAGCGGGTTACCTTACCATTCGAACATCGTGAGTGGGATCATGTACTCATGCGAACGCAACAGTTTCTAACTACTCAAGAAGCCTTCGACAAGCAATAACATGGGTGGCAAGCAAGTACTGCGAGGTGCAGGATTGATAGAGTTGATGACAATTTCCCTGGTCAGCTCCACAGAGTCAATCCAATTTGTCGAAGTATTATTACAGATCTTTCACGCGCTAAATGCGCTCCTTGAGAAACATTCCTGCATCTCATAATAATGAAGCTCCTTGAATGCGGCAAATGGCCCCAGTAAGTCCTCTCTGGTTGGAAATGCGGGACTTACAGCCGGCCAGCCTACATTTTCAGCATCAGTCGGTATTTCTTTAGAGGCAAAATGTCTTTGCTGAAGATACCAGTATATCGCCGGATTAGATACTCGCCCTGTTTCCTACACAATGAACTTCTGATCAATTCTGCAGGCGATTCATTTACTTCCTCGCCCATATACATCGTGAAAAAGACGACTTTGTTCCAGACAAGAACTGCATTTTTCAACCTTGGCAGCACACTAAGCAGTCTGCTGCAGACATCGTTTCATCGGAGTTGCGTAACGCCCCGGGTGCTTAAAGCGCGATTTGCCGAAAATGCAAATTATATCCACAAGTATCTTTAAATCAGCCAGCACAGTCGCTTCGTCGTGTTCGTCAAGATCTCAGTCTTGGGGGAATCTATCTAATTCTCAGTTGTCTGAGGTTCTTTGCGTGTTCATCTTGAATCTTGAGTTAAACAAACAGAACCACGTCATTACAAGTCAAATATGTGGAACATGACTACCATCAAGTCACTGACGTCCCAAACACGTCCATTCATCAATAGGTTTCTATGAACTTTTGACCTACAATAATTGTATTAGGGTGTCATGTAAGTCAGCCCCTCGCAGTTCACGTCTGATTGGATTCGGATCTGAAGGCGGATAATTTCGACCTAGGCCATGTGACCATGGGCTCCATCTAGACACTCGAATCACGAGACCAGCATTCCTGAGAAGATTGATCATTGGGACCAGTCCGCCTTTGAAACGACAATCTGTTGGCCTGGGATGGCGCAAACGTGTGGCTGTGACACACCTGCATCAACCCTCTATCTCTGATCACTGGAATCACATGCAACTTGAATGATCCGGCAAATGGCCATATCCCGCTCATCTCAAACAAACCCTTACGTTGTTGCATAAGTCGAAGTACTCGAGAAATCTCGGCGCAGGACTAGAGGGTTCAATCCAAATGAGCCACGGCCAGTGTGTCCGATGATTCCATGTCTTGAAAATCCAGCTTTTCGTTCAGTGTTCTGACATTGGCCATGTTTCATTACGACCGAAAACTGTCAATGAGCACGAGCGACTTGGGACCAGATTTGCTTGAGCCATGACAATGCACTGTCTCTACCGCCACGGGACAGACACCCGGTCTTCGCGTAGCCCAGCTAAGTCACATCTGCAATCCATGCATCTGCAAGGAAAGTTTTACCGGCAAGTCTTCATCGTGGAGAACCAAGGGCAACTAGAATTATGAACCGGTTTTCAATGGCTCGCGAAGAGATCGCGTTGCCGAGGTTGGATGCCTGCCAATCACGACAGTTGACTGCGCTGGAATGTCATATCTCCCTGTTCCGACATGACGAGAAGATGTGCCTGCCTGCGACGGGCGTTATTCAGGCCAGGGTCGGGCGGGAAATTCAAGTGATGGAGAGACCATAGTTCCGAGCCCGTCCTGTTCTGCATGTCAATGCATGCTTGACGTTTCTGACGTATACTTATGAGTCCTGAAAGCCGTCTGATGCCAAAGGAGGAGGGACTCCCTTCTGGAAACATGACTTTGTCCCTGTCGATCGCCAGCGGAGATGAGTATAGGGGAAAAGGAAGGTGTGAAGAATTGATCTCGCGTGACCAACGACCAACTATTTGGCTCTTTTGAAGTCAGCCATTCATGAAGGTTGCATCGATGCCGTTGTGGTCCACTGGTCATATATGTGCGCTCTGTTAATGCTCAGGGATATTTACCCCGCAGAATTCACCCGGCTGCAGATCTCCTCGTCGCTCTGATTAGGGACCGGAGTGCCTTCCGTGAGACGGTCTACGCATGAGACGGTAGACCAGACAATGATATCCATCAGATTGATGCTGTTGACCGGATGTTGCCGTGGCTCAGACAGAATGTCGAAAGAAGGAAGTGGGGCACGGGATGAGGAGCAAATCCCATTTCATTCGCCAAGAAATCTGGCTGTGCGGCCGACTAAATTCTCCTCACCGAGCGCGAATTGACACCTGAGATATAGACCATGGGCCTTTCCAAGCATCAGGAAGCCTGGTGAGAATCAGCCCGTTCCCGGAATTGGCAAATGAAGATTCACTCGTCTCATCTACAGACTCACAGTGTCACCAACAGCCTGTCACAGAAAGTCAAAACAGGCGTGCACTGTTCGATTTTCTGTGGAAGCTTCATTCCCAAGTCCCAGTACGAGAACGCCCAGGGGCCAGGAGTAATGCAGAGCTAAGCATCCGATAGGTGGATGCCCACTTGTGCGGTTTCGGTTTCGGAGATCTTTCCAGATTTGGGTGGTGCGGAACGGTAAGATTGATAAGAGTCTTCACACTTCACAGGGTCGAAACATGGCCAGGTTCCGCCCTAAACAGCAGTACTCAGCCCGAATCAGGGCTCCGTACCAGCTGAAGGTGGAACTAGAGCCATTCCATTTTCCCACACATGGATCGGGCATGCCTATTAATTACGATAATCACGATAATCATTTCTTCGCCCAAACCACCATTTTTCAAAAAAAAAAAAAAAAAAAATCCACTGGGCCGATCAAATCAACGATGAGCCTCTGAAGTAGCTGAGTCGCTCATAGATACATCTGGGAACGCTCGCGCCGTGCTGGATTGGGCAAAAACCAAGGGGGCCTCAGGCAGATCAATACTGAGGTGCCGCCGATCTTATCTGATCTGAACCTTCGGCTCTCCCGCACCACGCTTGGTGACTCGCTGGTGACACTTTAAACAAATTCGGCCGGAGCTGGGCGTTACTTACCACCGCTCGTGCTTCGCGGAAGACGTGGAATCGGCAGCTTGATGATACAGAAAATTCCTGGGTGAATGAACGTCCTTTCATCAGATACTCTGGGAAGACCCATGTGCGTCATAACCGTTTTGACCGACCCTTGCGGTTGTTCTGGAACGCTCAGGGTCTTCAATTTACCGGCAGCATGCAAGGTGTTCCCAATGGGGTGAGCCGTGAAGAACGCTAATTGTGAGTGATGAGCGCTCTCCGGAGGTTCGTGGGCGAGACTTGGCCCAAAACATGGCATATCACATCGACATGTCTTTTTCCCTGGATTATTACCGAATCCAGAGATATAATCCAACGTGGTCGTATCAGCTCGGTCCTTCCAGCCCGGGAGAGCCCAAGGACGTCGGATTGTGTCACGGTTCAGTGTCTCGTGTCCACTGCTCAGAATCCACCCCGGCAGCCTCCACCGCGCTACGTAAAGGTCACCGATCTAGCCCTCCTGCAACGCGGGTCAGGATTCTCTTGTCCATTTCGGGGTGGCCTGCCATTTCACGGTTGTAAAATGCTTCTTGGTGAGTCACGATGGACAGAATCATGGAAGTGTGTCGGCCGACGGCTCTCCTAGCTTCGCTGTCCTGTCTGCATGCTATTCAACAAGTCAGCGATGCTGCTTATACGACAGTCCTCCAACCGTTGACGTCCATCCCCGCTCGAAATTTCAAGCGTCTTGATCTTTCCCTCAAGGCCATGGTCGGGAATTCACGCCCCATCGGACGAATACTTTCCCCATTTGTCTTCTGCAGTCGGCGCCGTGCAAAGTTACAGCGGAATGCTCCCCCGGCAGCACCAACTCTAATCCCCACTCGTAGAATCCTGAACATGAAGAGAAGGATGCAAAGAAACGTCTTTCTCCATCATTACATATTCACGAGTGGACACCGAACACTCGGCCTGTCTCACCTCATGAGTCGAAAAAAAGGGTCCCCTTCCAAATATCGCCGAGTGGGAAAATCCTCCCGCGCTAAGCCACACAAGGTTGTTTTAGTGGTATAACTTACTGTAGTCTCGTTATCTGATCCGGCCGGTGCCCCCACAGCGATGGCCCACCACAACAGGTTTGGGCCAGAATCGCCTTGAAATGGTGGGCCTTTTGGGCTCATTACTTGGTAATTATGGTGGGATCTCTGGTATGTGAGTGGACCGGGTTACGGTTGGAAAAGGAAAACTTTAGTCTTGCGAAAAAAAAGCCCACTTGCGCCGAGGTGATCGTGTAGGCTATTGATTGATAAGTACGGCGGTCTCTCGGAGGAGAGGAGATTTGGACTTGGCAAGATTCTACTCGCTTTCGTTCTCTCTCTAGCCTCTTCCTACTGTCTTCTGCTCCTTTGAGCTTCTTCGCCATCGGCATTCCTGGGGATAAAGATGGACGCAAAGGCGCTTCGTCAACAGAACAATGTCTGGAGTGTAAAGTACTTTGCCATAGCCATTGGCGGCCTCATGGCTCTCGTCATCATTTGCCACTGGTGCGAGTTCCTGATCTCGAGGCATGCTTCGAGAAGGGCGATTCCAGGGTTCAAAAGCCTCTCACAGTGTCGACGGTAATATACGCCCTCATCTCCACTTCGCACCAATCTGAAGGAGTCCTTGACACTCAAAACTGATACCTATTCGACAGTGTACTTCGTCGCTTCATGAGCAATTCGATCTTCGATGTTGCTCTTGAAAAATGGCTGCTTTATACTGTCTATTGGTCGATCAATCTTATTCTTATCTTGACTAATAACAATTTGAACTCGCTGATATATGTGCGTCGTCCATCTCTCCTTCTACCTTCCGTATACGTCGCCTTGAGGCTAACTCTTTCACGCAGGTAGCGAAGCGTCTCGGCTGGTATGTTGTCCTTCGTGCAAGTACTTTCGCATGAACTGATCTTATCAACTATCTAGGATCTCTGTGGCAAACTTCGTCTTATTGGCATTCCTTGCCATACGCAACACGCCACTTGCGCCTCTATCCGGAACTTCCTACGAGAAGCTTCGTCCGCTACACAAGACAGCTGGATATACCTGTATTGCTACCAGTGTCATTCATGGGGTTGTATATCTAAACGCCTGGGCACAGATTGACCATCTTCACGAGATGGGCGAAACCAGTAACCTTGTCGGTGCTATTGCCGGCATGGCCATGGTGATTATCGGCATTTCCACCATCGGCTGGATAACTCGCAAGTACTATGAACGTAGGTCGTGAAAAAAGTTTCATCAGATTAAGCATTCCACTGACCATTTCCATCACGCAGTGTTCTACGCGATTCATCTGGTGATGTTTTTATTGATCATCATCCTCATAGGCATGCATCGACCAAGCTTTGCCAAATCCACTGTCATCATGGTGATCTTCACAGCCTGTCTCTGGGGTGCCGATCGTCTAATTCGATTCACCAAACTCTGCTGGAACATGCCTGGCAATTACGCCACTCTCACTCCGATGATCGATGGCGCAGTACGAGTGAAGCTACAGCGCTCTTTGCGTGGCACGCCGGGGTCTCACGCATTCCTGTGGATGCCCTCGATTCGCTTTTTTGAATCTCACCCGTTTACAGTGGTGTCTAACAGTCCGGTCGAATTTCTGATCCGAGAATACGATGGCTACACCCATGATTTGATTGAGACGGCTCGGCAACAACCGGGTGTGCGCCTGAGGTGCTCCATTGATGGACCATACGGCCAGGTTCCTAACTTTGGAGAATTCGATCACACTATCCTTGTGGCTGGGGGAAGTGGTGCCAGTTTCACTTTTGCTCTTGCGCTCGGCGTCCTGAAGGGAAACGCTGCCAATATTTCCGCAAAAACTATTGACTTCATTTGGTCCGTTAAGCATTCCGGTATGTCGAATCCCCCAACACGCCCCTCTTTCAATGAGAGATTATATACTAAGTATACGAAGACTCATTGAAGTGGTTCGAAAATGAGCTCCAACAACTACAAGAAAACCCCGCCGTCAATCTGCACATCCACGTCTCAAGAGACGATGCATCCTCGGGGGATGATTCCTTGAGTCTCGAATTAGCCCAAACGACAATCGACGTGGAGAAAGGAACCGAAAAGAACGAATGTAAAACAATTTCCGTCGCTGCTCGACGAAAAGGCAGGCCAGACATTGCCAATCTGCTCACCAGTTGCATCTCACAATGTGGTCCCGAGGTAAGAATTGGTGTGGCGGCGTGTGGTCCGAGTCAAATGACCAAGGCAACTCGGGCTGCGGTCTATCAGCGTACATTTGATGTTGGTCCGTCAATCACTTTACACACCGAGGTATGTAATTTGTTTTTCTTCTATTTTGGTGTGGCACTATTGCTATTTGTGTCTTCATGCTAATTCAATGATGTAGGAATTCGGTTGGTAAGAGCGTTAGGAATGAGTGTTCTGTCATGAGTTTTAATGTCATTGAACGTGAAATGAGAATTTTGATATATCTTCATTCGGAAAGCACAAGCATCATATTGTATTAGTTGGGTAGTCCTTCCAACGCCTCAAAAAAGGCCAACAAGCCTTTCATCCCAGACCGGACAGCAGCATCCGCTAGACCTCCACATTGAGCGCAAACAATACGAGACTCAACGCCTAGTAGACATATCGGAAGTTCAGATTCTCTTGATCAGTCTTGTCCTCAAACGCGTGCTCCAGATTCGGATCCGCAGAGTTCACATCTGCGGCAGCAAGAAATTCGTCTTTGCGTTTGTTTTGACGCATGAGATAGAAGCGCAGAAATACCACGGCAACGGTCAAGCATGCGTAGCACGCCAAGTGGACACTCCAGGCAATGTGGTATCGGGGAGCATCCCAGTCAAGGAATACCTGGGGCCCTAGGGAAATCCGTCAGTAAATGGAGAAAATGCTGGTAGGATGAGAAATAACTTACCAATGGCATTTCCTGCGGACCAGGATATAAAGGTCATGGCGACGACGGTGGCCTTCTTGGTTTGACCGGCGATATTGCGGGACACCATTGATAGGCAAAGGGTCTGGGCTGACCAGAATGACAGTGTGATATAGTAGGCAATCAGAAGCCCGACTTTGGTTGCAAGGGTGGTATTCTCAACCGTCATGAGGACGATTGTACCAATGTATGATCTGTTGACTGATCAGTAATCCATATTCAATGTTTTTATGTTTGTTTGACGGGTCAGGAGATTAGACTCACGGGACAATAAAGCCCAACATGACTAGCAAGTTTTGGTTCCACTTCTTCACAAGCCAGGCTGAACTGAGCAGAATGATAATAATATAGAACCCCAGCACCATGGCGAGAAGTTGACTTTGTAGGGTGGTAAAGTTGAATCCCTTCATGATGATTCCCGCAAAGGCCCCCAAGCCACTGGTGGGAAGAGTGGTGAACACCTGAATACAACAGTAGCACCAAGTCTGAGGGTCCCGTAGTGCTTCCCACACCTGGTATAACCGAAATTGTCGGTTTTGGATACCGGTCTGGTTGGAGCGAAGACGCTCGACCATCTTATGCTTGTCGTCCTCGGTGAAACATTTGGCTCGCATGGGCGAATCTGGCATGTACCACATGACGAACGCGCCCCATAGAACAGACAGACAGCCGTAGGAGAGAAAAAGTGCTTGCCAGGACTTGAGAACTTTGTCATGTCCGATCAAGGTGAAGCAATAGGCCAAAAGACCGCCGACGATCTGTTGGGCGCCGTTCATCATGTACCAATAGGTCACCGTGGCAGCCTGTTCCTCGCGCTTGTACCACATGGACGACAGCAACACAAAAGTAGGCTGACAGCATGCTTCGAAGATACCGAGCAACGTACGGCAGATCACCAAGCCGGTGAAGTTTTTGCATACCGAATGGAGGGCTAGCACTGTGCCCCAGCAGCAAATGTTGAAGCCGAGGTATTTGGCGATGGGCACACGCTGGATGATCCAGTTGGTAGGGTACTCAACCACCAGAACGGCGATGTAAATACAGGTAGTGAGCCAGGAATACTATGCCTGTGTCAGCCCGTTGCTCTTATCCAGGGACCTTTGATCATGGTGATCGCGGATTGAATGAGACGCACCTTCTGTCCGTCCTCAAGGTGGGCATCGGTTTTGATTCCCATGATGGAGGCAAAACTCATGGTACCCTTGTCGAGGGCTTGAAGGAAATATGTAAGGATCATAATGACCAAGATGCGGCGATCGATTAACTTCTTGAGTCGCTTGCTATCTTCCTCGCTAACGACAACCCTCGTGGTGGAGTACATTTGAACCTGCCCAGAGACTCCTGGTCAGTTTGGATGCTTCTCGGACTTTTTCTCGAACAACGGCCCGGAATCTTGTGAGGCTTACCTCCTTGTCCACTCGCGACATATCCATGTGGTTCTTTTTCAGGTCGTCTTCTGGAGACATGACACGCTCCATGTGAGAGATATCGTTGTCCTTCTTGGTCCCCATTTCAACAGACGGGTGAACTGCCTCTGACTGAATACCCGTCTCGGGGTGATGCTTGTCGTCGGCCATCTTGAGTGACTTGGTAGCAACTGGAGAAGAAAATGGGGTACAAGCTCGAGGAAGAAAGAACTGGCACAAGCCGCCAGATACTCTTGCGAGACTTATAAACACAAGAGACGACCAGAAGACCTATCCCGAGCCAGTGGAAACGAGAAAAAGCCGATGGGAGGAGGATAAGCAGGAGTCAAGCACGAACTCTCGATAGAGTCTTGGCTCACGTCTCTGAATCAGCCCTTTCAGCAAATCACAGGCACTGTCCCCTTTTAAAAACGAATGGCGTCCATAAGCCATGAGCTACACCCCTGCCTCAAGCTTGCCGGTGTGAAAGCTTCTCCACCGTGGTTTTGACCTTCTCGGCCTGAATCTCGCCGGATGATCAGTTGTGCTCGACATCTGATCTACCTTCAACCTAACAAGATCAATTAAGCCATCGATCAACCAGTACACATTCTTTTCCGTGTGCCAACAATCCAGTGAGTTTGCTAAGCGCAACACAGTAGCACACCATGCAAGCCTGCTCCCCGCATACCATGTACTCCTTCCCGCGGCCGCGAGGCCATCTGCATCGTTTAGCCCCCACGCGGTCGAATTCCTGGTCATTTCAGAATCCGGGGAAGTAATCCACCGAGCGGGGGCTGCACTGACTTGATGCCAAGTCGCCAACGATGCAGTCCAGTCCACCGGCTACTGTGTGAACGGTGGAATCGAGCAGGGATCTTCGCAGAGTCCCAATCACTTGCAGCGGATGAGCTTTGGCTTTTGGATGGCCCAAGGAAAGGGCTGTTCAAAGGTCGGTGTTTGATAGACCGAATGAAGTGCTTGGCGTGTTCACAACTGCGGGGGGTGAGATGTGGAGATTCGTGGGCTGTGGAGGGTTTCTTGAATTCTTCCGCAAATCAGCCGTAAATTGAGGAAGCTGGACTGCCGCTCGGGCTGGTGGGAACAGAGCTGTACGAGACTTGACTTGTCAGTCGTATGGGGATCAGTGACTCTTCCACTTGAGATTAGCGACGAGCCGAGCTACTGCAATGGACCGAGTGACCGAGCACAAAAGAAGTGGGATCGACAACGTCGACGGAGCGTGAGGAGTGAGAGTACAGCCGAGTACGATCGGCCAGGGCCGGCAGGTTTGCTGTCTGACGATCTACACAATAAGACTTTCGTCACAGCGTAGGAGGCTAAATAAACAAACTTGTCGCATCCTCTCGTTTAGGCTCCCTGAACTTCTCTCCACAAATCGTCACGTCCCAACATTGCTTCACAAAATGGCGTCCACAATGTCCTCCACACGACCCTCAGCCCCCGACGTCCACACAACCGTCAACTTGCTCATCAATAATCTCGTCAACATCAAAGATGAGAGCGGTCGATTCCTTCTCCATCTCGCGGACGGGCGCATCATCGACACCAAATCCTGGCAAGGGTGGGAGTGGACGCATGGAATCGGCTTGTACGGTCTCTGGAAATACTACGAATTGACCGGGGACGAGCGTCTCATCAAGATCATGGAAGATTGGTTCTCTGCTCGTTTTGCGGAGGGTGGCACAACGAAGAACATCAACACCATGGCCGTGTTTCTGACGCTCGCCTATCTCTACGAAAAGACTGGCAACCCGACATATCTACCGTGGCTGGACGCATGGGCGGAATGGGCCATGTATGAATTGCCTCGCACTCGCTATGGTGGCATGCAGCACATCACATATAATCGCGAGAACTATCAGCAGCTCTGGGACGACACGCTGATGATGACTGTGATGCCCTTGGCCAAGATTGGAAAGCTGCTGAACCGTCCCGAGTACATCGCCGAAGCGAAACGACAGTTTCTCGTGCACGTCAAGTATCTGTTCGACAGCAAGACCGGCTTTTTTTTCCATGGATGGACTTTCGAAGAAGGAGGGCACAATTTCGCCGATGCTCGCTGGGCGCGGGGAAATAGCTGGGTGACCATTGTGATCCCCGAGATCATTGAGCTGCTCGAGTTGGAGATCAACGACCCGATCAGATTACACTTGACTGATACCCTGGATGCACAGTGTCGCGCGCTCCAACGCGTGCAGTCCGAGTCGGGCTCTTGGCACACCCTTCTGGATCACCCAGATTCGTACCTTGAAGCCTCCGCCACTGCCGGCTTCGCTTATGGAATTCTCAAGGCAGTGCGCAAACGCTATATCGGCCCAGAGTTCCGCCCTGTGGCGGAAAAGGCCATTGCCGCGGTCATCAAGGATGTGGACCCTCAAGGAGAGCTCCTCAACACGAGTTTTGGGACCGGGATGGGTGATAATCTGCAGTTCTATAAGGATATCCCCTTGACCTCGATGCCATACGGGCAGGCGATGGCTATTATGGCGCTGGGTGAATATTTGCGCACCTATCTCTGAGATGGCATCTATAGGTAGACGTCTCTCCCTTTGAGTGATAATGGGTTGTCAGGCAAAAGATGGAATGGGTTTTTGATCATAGCGTATAGATTTTCGTGACAGGTTGAATACGAATACTACTAGTACTTCGCTACTTTTTGTCAGCACCTACCTGGAGTTACGTGTGCTACCACATAGAGGCGAGGATCTGCGACTGTCGACTAAAAGCAGATCGGCCCGCTAAAAAGCATCGAAGCGATGATACCATACCAGCCAAGCTAGGACTGTGGGCGATGGGTCAATGAGACGAAGGGTTTATTGATGGTGGCTTGGGCTGCATACATGCGTGTCTTATCTCCTGAGCATCTCTCAAGTGGGCGTCGCCGACTTCCGTGAGAGCGGGTGGGTTGGCGGGACGGCCATCGGTGAATGGGGGAGGGCCTTTGGTCCACACTATATCTCCACGTAGTTTCCGAACCTAGTCCACGTTCAACGAACGATCAAACTCGACCTCCTACACAATCTCCGTTGATTAGCTACCCACAAACACCAAGAGGGCCACCTACAGATCATAGTCTCGAATTACTGTGACCGCCGCAAACCCTACTGCTTCGGTTTACCACATGCCCAGCATGCTTTACACTCACGCTACCATCATTACGGTGGATAGCACCCGTCGGATCATTGAAGATGGAGCTATCCGCGTGCAAGACAATCTGATCACCGACATCGGAAAGTCTGCTGTGCTGAAGGATCGGCACCCAGACGAGGATGAAGTCGATCTGTCCGGTCGCATCATCATTCCTGGCTTAATCTCCACCCACATGCACACGGCTCAGACCCTGCTGCGCGGCACGGCGGACGATCTGGAGCTGGTATCGTGGTTGTGCGAGCGGATCTGGGTGCTGCAGGGCAACTTCACCGAGGCAGACGGGTATGCAGCGGCACGACTCAGTATTGGAGAGATGCTGAAATCAGGCACGACCTGTTTTCTGGAGAGCATGGTAGGTACCAATCACCTCGCCCTAAATATCCACGCCCAACTCGCTGACTCTGAGAAAGTTTGCCGATCGCTATGGCTTCGACGGCCTGGCTCGCGCCGTGGAAGAGTCCGGCATCCGGGGTTGTCTGGGCAAAATTGTCATGGACATTGGCGGATATGCCAAAAAGGGTGCATGGGCCATGCATCCTGGTCTTGTGGAGGACCGCGAGACCTCCCTGGGGGGAACGATGAGGATGTGGGAGAAGTGGAACGGCGCTGCGAATGATCGCATTCGCGTGTGGTTCGGGGCACGAACGCCTGGCGGGTGAGTCGAAGCCAGATGGCACCTGTGTTTTTTTTGGACCTCTGCATACCATCTCTTGAATTATGATTGCACGCTGACACCTTCCAAAGGGTTTCCGAGGGCTTGTACCGTGAGATGACTTCCTTGTCTCGGGAATGGGACATCCCAATCACCATGCACTGCGCCGAAGTCAGGGCTGATCGGGACTTCTTCAACTCCAAGTCACACACGCCCATGTCCTACTGCAACTCGGTCGATTTACTCGGCCCCTCGACCGTGCTGGTCCACATGGTGCATCTGGACGATTCCGACATCCAGGCCCTCGCAGCCTCCGGCACGCATGTGGCGCATTGCCCGACTTCCAACGCCAAGCTGGCCTCGGGAATTTGCCGCGTCCCTGACTTGCAGCACGCTGGTGTCAACATTGGCCTGGGCACCGACGGAGCCCCCTGCAACAATACCTGCGATCTGTTGCAGGAGATGAAGCTGGCGGCCATCATCCACAAGAGCATCTCCTATGATCCGACCGCGGTCCCGGCCGAGTCTGTCCTCGAGATGGCAACCATCAACGGTGCCAAGGCGTTGGGCTTGGCAGACAGCATTGGGAGCTTGGAAATCGGCAAGAAGGCCGACTTTGTGGCTCTCGATGTGCGTGGCATTCACAACCAGCCCTGGCACAACCCCGTGAGTGCCGTTGTCTACACTGCGACTGGTCGGGACGTTGATGTGGTGGTGGTCGACGGTAAGATCCTTGTTCAGAACGGTGAACTTTTGACGATGAACGAGCAGGAGATTGTCAAGGAGGCCCAGAAACGCAGTCGTGAGGTGGTCGAGCGCGCGGGCCTCTCTTACGATGTGAAGAGTCGCTGGCCCGTTGAATGAGGTGGCAGTGACTGCCCGGCCCCTCCACCCTTACGAGTCAGGCGTTGATCTGTGTGCACAGCGCACAGCAGCCTGTCTTCGATTTTGCTTTGATTGATTGCATTCGTTTCGAGGAGCCATTGGCGAGCACATAGCCGATCCTTTCTGTATTCCTAAGATTTCTTTTTTTCTAACATCGCAATGGCATGATACCCTCGTCGTTTTCTACAGATGATGTGCTATACTCACACAGCTTCATTCCCTGTAGAAGGATTTGCTAATCCCCTGGATCAAGGCGCCGGTCACCTACCGATAGCCGTATTTGGTGGCCTCCGACCCTATCGCAAGCCACATCCTGGGCTCGTCTGTCGCAGGCGGCGGTTGATCGAGCCTGGTGGTCATAGCTCAATGAACGCTGCCAGATCGCTGGACCAGGTTCCAGACGCGGCCCCATCTCGCAGACCAAGATGTGTGACATCATTGTCTGCTATGAGGTACTCGCGAAGTGTGTCACATCCTCAGCGCACATTCATCTGTACTCCCTCTAGCGCCTAGTACTACTGACATACATCCTCGAGGATCACCTACCTACTGATAGGGAGACGGACCACTCTGACAGTACTGTACCACCCCGCTCGGCCTCGCAGTGTCTCCATTCGCAATCATAGCAGTCAGCTGCCCATGGAGAGGACGCTACGGGGTAAACGGACAGGACTATTCGACCCGTGATGTCAGCATGTTCGAGGAGGCCCTTAATATAGACCTGGAAGGCTGATCCCTCGTCAGGACAGAGTAGAATAGTACACACCTACTACTGAACTGTCATCCTCGAATCACAACATTGCCAAGCAGACGAGAGTCCATGCGCCTGACGTCGGGAGTCACCAGCGTCGCTTGTTGAGCCACATTTTAATTAAGCATGTGAGTTATCAAAAAGTCTGACATGACGTGACCCACTCTAGCAGTCCCCGAATCACCTCCATGATAATAAGGCTTGTGGACAGGGTCGGTCCTGGGCGGTTTGAAGGTGTTGGATTAGGGGCGATGGTGGCTGAAGAGGCCGTCCGCTGAGTGGACCGAGGTGGAATTGATAGCCCGTCGATCGTTCCACACATGACGTCCCGGGCGTTACTTTTGCCTGCGCTTGGCTCGCTTTTGTCTCTTTTACGCCACTCCGTCCCCTTGCTCTTCTGTTCCTGTGGGCATCTCTCGGCTTGGCGCACGTTGGTGGTGTCCTGAAGGTCAGAGAAAAGATTCAAAGAAGACGTATGGTGATGATGTACGCAAGGGTGGTATCTCCTACCGGTATCTACCACCTACTACTACTAGCTGGAGGACGATCAAACTCGAGAGAGTCGCGCGGGCTATATAACACCACCGAAAGCCATCGCTGGACATGATTTTGACTTCTTCACAAGAACATCCTCCAAGCAAAGCAAAACACTGGTCTCATCGCCGATTAACGAATACCTTACTCTTTCAACCAATCCTGCTCTCTTCTCTCGGAACTACCCATCAAACCCGTCAACATGCTGCGTCGCTCCCACCGCCCAACTACCACCACCACCCGCGAGACCAAGCCCTCGCTCATGACCCGCCTCAAGGGCCCCGGTGCTCGCACCCAAACCACCAAGACCAAGACCACCACCACTCGTCACGGCCACGGCCATGCCACCACCACAGGCACTGGCCACCGCACCTCCAAGCGCCACGTCGGGACCACTCAGCCGGCTCACCACCACAAGCGCAAGGTCACCATGGGTGATAAGGTCTCGGGCGCAATGACCAAGTTGAAGGGAACTTTGACCGGCCGACCGGGTGTCAAGGTGAGTTTACCGTTGCAATGACCCTTCCACGAATGGACTGTGGAAGCGTCAACGAAAACAAGTCGAAGATCACAAAGTTAATGTTGATGCTCGTTTAGGCTGCTGGTACTCGCCGCATGCACGGCACCGACGGTCGCGGAAGCCACCACCGCACTGCCTATTAGAAGCGCCAAGTTTTGATGTGTGATACCCCCTCTGGAGTTACTTAATGGCCCGTGTACGATAGGATTTTGTGTATGACACAGCGTTTGTATGATTATAAGCGTGATTATAAGCGATGAATTTCATTCGATTACTTTTCCATTTGCAACACATTTACCTAAGTGATAAGTTACTACATAATCATACATACTTCTCCATGGATCCAATTTACCTTCATGGCCGCCCAGAAACACCAAAGCTTCAGCCCGAGTGTCCTGAGTAATCAGGTATCTCGCCAGATGATCAAGCTTGTCTTGGATGACATTTCGAGCTTCTTGCCACTCAAATATTGTTCGCCAGACGAGGGTGACGCATCACGGGCCTCTGTTTTGGACTTCTCGAGAGCTTGCAACCTGGATTATGGGGAGTAAGATGAACCAAAGCTGAAGGCTTCCCTTATGGATGTCGTGCAGGCAACGTTGAGATGCTGCCGTTTCCATGGAATTGCGTGCAGCAGGCACAGGCCGTGGTTGCTTCGCGGAGGGGTGCATTACCGTGTCACGCGCCCGACTTCGACCCCCTTGCATATGTATCTCATTGAGGAGGGTAGGAAACCAAATTGGATGCCAGGATATGTCGCGCAAATTTCAACCACATCCTCGCGAATACAGCGACCATGTCGTCCGTTATAAAGTCAATTGCGGTAGCCGGTTTCTTGGGTGGTCTCGCGGCCGCCTGGCCATACCTCCTCCACGCCAGCGATTCCTCCGTCATCCACTCGCCGGTCGTGGATCTCGGGTATGCCCGATATCAGGGCATTGCACTCAGCAACGGCATCGATGAGTATCTGGGGATGCGATATGCCCAGCCTCCAGTCGAAGACCTGAGATTTCGAGGCCCTCGAGATCCAGAGCCGGTGGCGGGGGTACAGGATGCGACCGCGGTAGGTGGTTTCACAGATCGTGTCTTCAAAGACATGGAGCGGATGTACTGCGAAATGCGCTCACTCACCGTTTTATAGTTTGGACCAGTCTGTGTCGGAGTCGGTCAACATACCTCGAATGCGCTGGGTGAAGACTGTCTCTTCGTCAACGTGTGGCGCCCAGCAAATGGGACCGCCGAGTCCAATCTGCCCGTGTGGCTCTTCATCCAAGGCGGCGGATATGCAGATGACTCGGACAATAACTTCAATGGCAGCGAAGTCGTCAAGCAGTCCGGGGACAACATTGTCTTCGTCAACTTCAATTATCGGGTTGGGGTGCTGGGGTTCTTAGCCAGTGAGAATGTCCGTCGAGGTGGAGATTTGAACGCCGGTCTACTCGACCAGCGCAAAGTGCTGGCTTGGGTGCAACAGCATATTCAACAATTCGGTGGAGATCCTCACCACGTTGTCATTCACGGCGACTCGGCCGGTGCAGGCTCTGTGGCCTTTCATCTTGCAGCTTACGGTGGAAAAGATCTGGGTCTCTTTGTTGGCGCAATTGCCGAGTCGCCATTCTGGCCGACTCTACGCACGGTAGCGGAGATGGAGTTTCAGTACGAGCTATTTGTGGAGGACGTGGAATGTGGCGCAGTCAATGATACGCTTGCCTGTCTTCGCAGCGTCGACATCTCCACGATCATGAATTACGACGTTGACATGCCGTTCCCGGGCGGAAGTGACTCACCAAAGCCACTGTGGTACTTTTTGCCGGTGGTGGATGGTGTCTTGATTGTCGATCGACTCTACAACCTTTACGAAGAGGATATATTCATCCACGTGCCTTTGATGGTGACGGATGATACAGATGAGGGCACAACCTTTGCTTACAATGCTTCGAGTCCTCAGGAAGTCGCCCAGTTCTTGAAGAACAATTATCCAGGCCTCAACACCAGCCAACTGGAAGAGATCAACCAAGCCTATCCGCTCATGAACCCTCTCCCGAAGCATGCTACATACTTCCCTTCGGCCGCTCAAGCGTACGGTGAAGCGACATTCACCTGTCCAGGAAATCACATGGCCTCTAGCATGGCTCACTATTTCTCCCCCAGCCAGGTCTGGAACTATCGCTTCAACGTTCTAGACCCCGAGCAGGTAGCAAATGGCTTGGGCGTTCCTCATGTATTTGAGCTTCCTGCCATCTTTGGGCTAGGTAATGCGGGAAGGTCTCCTGGGGCGTATGCCAACATTAATGCCGAGATTGTCCCCCTCACAATGGACTACACCATCAGTTTTGTGAGGGCACTGGACCCGAACGTCCACCGATACTCGAGTGCGCCCCTTTGGCAAAGTTGGGGTTATGGCCAGGGACAGCGGTTGAAGATTCAGACCGGGTCAACCGAGATGGAACCTGTGCCTCAAGATCAAGTGGACCGGTGTGCGCTCTGGAAAAAGTTGGCTCCGTCTTCTGAACAGTGAGCCCTCTTCTGGGGGCGTCTCGGCATTTCCTCGCTATGGACGAGACCGCGTTCACGTAGAGTATAAGTTTTATCTGGGGTCTTTGTGGTAGATCCGCGGATGCCCCTGAAGAACACCCTACGAATGACCTCCAATCGTATCTTAATCCACTCTTGTGGCTATGAGTATGAAACAACCGTTAACTTATCCTGGGCGCGAGGCTGCTTTTGCTGGAATTGTCTCTTCTCATCAGTAATCCTTGATGATTGTTGGAGAGTAGTGAAAAGAATATGACAGCAGGTACTGGAATGGCGAGGGTACAGGACTCATGGTTTCGAGGCGAGTGTCCCTTCAAAGTCACGAGCGGACAACCTTTCACGTGAGGCCGGCACAAAAAGCCGGATTCACAAGGCCGCAACCGAGTACCCTCAGTGCGAGTGCAGAGGTACTTTCGTATACAAGTTTGTCCACGAAGTCAAAGCAGTTGATTCCACACAACAGGCCATCAACCCTCAAAAAGTACCTAAGCACAGTATGTCACACACTGACACGCTGGAGTGGTCGTACATACGTGAAATGCATGCTTCGAGACACGGCTACTACATTATAATTATTATTGTAGTACGGATGCATCCACCTCTCGACTGCGGTACTGTACCTAATCAGCTTGACTGCATCCATGATCTGTCCGGTCACTCCGCTTGGCGCGCAACCTTCAAGTTGGCCACCGTGCGGGGGTCAATTGTCCCCTCGTCCAGTCGGAAGCTGAACACAAGTCAACCAGCAGCATTCGCAGATGCGAATCTTGCGCCAAAATCCGGGGACCAGCTCCATAGCCCCACTCACCTGACATGCTGCTTTGTTCTCGTGTGAGAGGAGACGGTCTCTTATCGTTCCCTCCGGCACATCCAGAAGACACTTCAGAAGTTCAGACCTTCGCCTCCAGGATCACGGTCAATAATGTGAAAGAAAGCAAATAGGTTCATTCTGGAGTCTTGACTGATTCGGACTCATTTGCGCATGTCGACGACGGTCAAGATGGATCCCGATGCGCACCATTCCGCGTCATTGTTTCCCTGTATTGCGGTCGAGATAGTAGAGCTGATTACAACGTACGTCGACAACGACGGTTTACTCGACCTCCGCTTGACCTGTCGCAACTTGCAAGAGAAGACATTCGTGCAATTTTCACGTCGATTCTTTTCCTCTATCAGGACAGACCTGTCCGTAGATAGTCTGGGTCGGATTGAAGCACTCTCTCGCCATCGCGCCCTTTCTCCCCAAGTCCGAGGTCTGGCGTTCATGCTCCAGAACGGCGTCGGGGAAGGCTTGATCTGGGATCGACACCCTTGGGGACCTCTATCTGCGCCTCTGGAGATTCCCGAAATTGCACGGCTGCGGGACAGTCTGGTTCACCGATTTACGAATTGTCAGTCATTTTTCATTTTCTGTCGATATCCCGAGGGGCATCCAGACATGAGTCGCGTGACAGTTTCCGACACTGTAGCGGTATTCTTTGCTCTGGTTGTGGATGCCCAGGTCCCTGTCACTTCTTTTCATCTCGTCTATGCCAACAAATACTCCCGCACCCTTGTCATGGATATGCGTCGCATGCCGAAACTGCTCCATCGCCAGCCCCAGTTCAAGGCCATATGGTCAAATTTGGAAAAACTGTCCTTGGAGCAGTACCTCACTCTCGACAACTTTGTTTTGCTCCTTGAACTGGTGCTCAACGCTCCGAATCTTCGAACACTCCTTCTCAACCTGGGCTCGCACGATCTAGCCAGCGAATTCATGCATGAAATTGCCGAGTCTGCCGCTTTCCCGCACCTTGAGGAGTTGGCGCTGTTCAGAACTGCGGTTCAGGTCCCAGATCTGAAGAAGATATTGCACGGTCTTCGAGGAAGTTTGACCACCTTGACGCTGTACCACGTCTCGCTCACGCCAGATGAAAACTGGATCTCCGTACTGGAAGAGCTGAGCTCAAACTTTGAGTCACTGCAAAGCATCTCGTTATACTACCTGTGGGCCACGGCTCCGACGAAAGAGTTGCTCTCCTTTCCCGATATACATAAAGCTCCGGAGCTGCGAGATACACCCAAGGAAAAGCTTCACATGCTCTATTCAGAGAGTCTCCAGACGCCGTCTGTCCTGGGCATCGAGTACTCGGGGTCGAAGATGCCCCACGTTTTGAGACTTCTTCAGGCTACAACCTGATTTGTGGCCCGAGCCAGTTGCCTGTGTCAATTTTTTACATGGAGCTCCAAGTCCAGTTCTCTTTCCTCCCCACCGCCACTGCTCTTATGAGGAATCTCAGTGAAATCATCATTAATAGGTTTGTTGTCTTGTGAGCCAATATATTGTGCTATGACTCTGTCCTTCTGAAAAAGGGGTTATCCGCATGATTTTCTGCGTCTGAGTATGAATCAATATCAGTTATGAATTGTCTGAATCAAATGACTTCCTCTTCGAGTCAGTTGCTTGCACCGAGGCACGTGAACTGTGCTTTCTGGACATTGCGACCAGACAGCTCAAATACTGCCCCATCCAAGTCCCCTTCGAACAGCACTGAGACCCTCACGCTTTCCTTCGGCCAAAGCGTTACATAGTTATCTGACCAGAACACAGGTGCAATCACTGTCTGATCTGATGAGTTGATCACGGTCAATCTCAGGAACACAGCTGGATGGTCGGATACGTTCTCCAGTTGAATGTCAACATTCGCGTGGCCATGAGGACCCTTGACCTTTGCTTTATGCGCCGTGGCTTTCACTATTGCGTTGGGAACGCTCTGCAGCTGTTGAAAATTCGCGAATTTGGTGACTGGCGTGGTGTACCATGTCGAGTTATCCCAGTCAAGCACGTCATTTTGGGGTGCGAGCCAGTATACATTTCGACTAAGGTCTTGGTTCGTGTTGGTGTCACGAAGTGTCAGTCGCAAGAATGCAAGGTCTTGTATGTGATCAATGCCGCCTGGACGTCCCACCTCTTTTGATGAGCTGGGAGAAGTTTCTGTCTTGACGACGATACTTGAAATCTCTGTTCCGTTGATATCGATGAGATCGATCATGAGTTGCCTCTCGCCTTTTGATTCCAATGAGTGATTGATCAGCCACACAGTCTCTTTCTTATGATCATAAGCGACGTGTTCCATCCGATTGCCCACTTTGGCACCAAAGTAAGCTCCCATTGGACTCAGATAGTAATCGAACAGCTGCCAGTGAAGATTTGGCCATGCGCTATTCAGCATCCAGTAAATTGACCCTGTGGCAGGTCGTGATGCATTCTGTTTGGCAGAGTAAGCCTCGAACTGCGCGCGAGTTGCTTCATAGTCGGCCATTTGACATTTCAGGATGTAGTCTTCCAGATCGACGGGCTCCCCGTATCGTGCAAAAAGAGCAGAATTGTAAATTGAGCGGTCGTAGAATTGGGAGTCGTACCGGGACATGTGAAACTGAGTCGCGTTTGGTTGTCTCCAGAGGATCTCGAGTTCCTCGTCCGACAGGAATCTCTTGAGGCTGCTCAACTCGGGTGTTCCTACGCCTGCTCCGAGCTCCGAGCCGAATCCAAATGCAGCCCCTTCTCGGTCGCCATACCAATAGTTGGGAGGTACCCAGTCATATGGACCATCCATCTTCATCCCCGAAGGTCCCAGGGCCTCTGGATAGCCGCGCTGGCTGGCAGATGCTATGACAGGGTTGTCCCAATTCATTTGTCTCAGTGCTTCCAAGTAAATCTGTGTGGCCTGAGCGTTAGGCCAATAGTCAGAACCGACCAGAAGTCCGAGCATCGATGGATGAGTTTGCATCATCTCTGCTTCGTGAAGCATTGCAGCCTGGGCAATCGGGTAGTCCGATTTCACCCACTTGACGCCGTTGGCATCATCATTATACTATGATCTGAGTCAGTCTTGATCCCACCGAGCTGGGACACTTCTTCTAGAGTAATGTCTCTCTCACCTCCCAGCCTTCCCACTTATCGCAGCACTCCCAACCAGCAAGTATCATGATGCCCATCTGGTCCGCCAGCTCGTAGAGCTCGGGATGCTCCTGCTTACCTTCCAAGCGCAGAGTGTTAAGCCCCATGTCGAGCATGTATTCGAAGATCTTGGCCACGCGAGTCTTCTCAAATCGCAGGAATATATCGGGTCCGTAGCCTCCACCCATCACCTGAAACGGTCGGTCATTGACAAAGAAGGCCGTGTCGTTGTGTTCGTTCACCCTCGAAAATACCTTGCGTATCCCGAACTGTTGCGGGCGTGACTTGTCGGACACTGTCTTCCTTGAATCCTCGATTTTCACTTCTCCTTGCACAGTGTAGAGTCGCTGATCACCCCATCGGGCCGGCCACCAGATTGCCGCATTTTCAATGGTCGCTGGAATTGATATGGTCTTTCTCTCTTCGGGGCCCAGATGAATCGACCGAGCCACGGGGCTAGCTGTAGATCCCAGTGGAGAAATGATGGTTCCCTTTACGGTCACTTGGATTTTTCTCTGGCTTTGGTTGACCAAGTCGGTGAATAGCGTAAGATGGACCTTTTTGGTCTCTGTCAAACTCTTTAACACGATCACCACGCGGAAGGGCGACATCGAGACGGGCCCTGACTGCTTAATTTCAACATTACGCCAAACGCCCGTGCCGTTGTCTGGCGGATACGGATTCCAGTCCACAAACCCCATGGAAAAATCACGAAGATAGTCGGTCTGATAGGCTTTAATGAGCAAACCGTTTGTCCCGTGCCGAATATTTCCGGTCACATTGTATTGACGACCTCCATATGAGCCCTGTTGCTCATCGCTCCCAACGATCATCGCACCATTGAGATAAACGTCCGCTTTGGAAGTGATCCCGTGCGTATGCAGTGTGAAGTACTGGTCCTGGTCTGGTGTCATGGCGAACTCTTCTCTATAGATCCATGGGGAGCGAAAGGACAAATTGGTGGCCAAGCTGTTCAAATTGTCTGCGAAGAACAGCTGCTCATCGCTGTATACGCCGCTCTCGATCAGGCCGGCCAGAACGGTTCCGCGTGGGCCGACCCGATGCCAATCAGTGACACCAACCCCAGGTTGGGATAAATGGGAGCTGCTCGTCGAGACATACAGGCTAGATTGTAGGTTCCAGCCCGGAATGATAGCGATATCGCCAGCCGCTGAGACGAGTGAGTTGGAGCTGTGGCTTGCAGCCTTGGCGTTAGTTAAACCCACCAGCAGGGCGTTTAGAGCCTGGATGAACTTCATGGAAAACAAAATCTCTGTGGTGCAAGCTCGAAGCAGGGATAAATTGCAAAACATCCATACCTGTTCGAGGGAGATTGGAGCCCATTTTATGGCCGGTAACCAGTAGTGACCTAAACGATCTGCACCCTAGATTGCCATTCAATCAACCCTTGTCCTGTTATTTTCACACTCGGACGAAGAAGCCAGTAGTACGCCGCGCCGATTGACTTTGCAAACCCCCTCGTCTCGCTTGTTGATCGTCGGTTGTTCCTGAAGCAGTCAGATCCAGCATGAGCAAAAAGCGACTCGACCATTCAGCAGCGATCGGACTTTTCTCTGGGTCCGGACCAGTCAAGTTAATTCACCCGACGTGTTCCATTTGATGTAATGAGACGACTTGGTTATGCATGAATGACGGTTCGTCCTCCAGTGAGCTTTGGGCCTGAGCATTGATCAAATACGACCCTGCAGGCTCCCGTCTATTGACAACCTCGAAAACGCTTGCATGTTATGTGATAACAACAATGCTAGGCTCCACAGTCCACACATTACAAGCATTGTACACTGTATAGGGTACTATGTACTGAGATAGTGATGTACAGAGACTCGCCCAACTGCCCACGCCGTCAATCATATCAAGAGCCGGGTGCCATCTGCACCCTCAGCAACGGGCAGAGGCATCGGTGAAAGCCTCGGCTGTGACTCCGGCCAAATCACCGGCAAAGCCTAGATGGTCACCTGCACACGATACCTTTTCGTATGTGCAATGGTGCATCATTGCTTGTTTCTGACCGGCGAAGCTGCCGGGTCCGAGAGCGACGTCGTATTTAGCCCTCGGGGGTTGAAGTTGTCATGCGCGCCGTTTCGCGATAAGATCTGACGACACCCTTTCTCCTCGACAGACAAAATGCAGCAGGTAGTCCACGGCAGTGAATGTGGCTTCACTCCTGTTCCTGTTGGAGCCCAGGACTCTATATATATCAAGCAACCAAAAAGGAAACCAGACAACACAAAAAACTTGCCCTCGTCCAGGTTCGAACTGGAGACCTTCGGATTACCACCCTGTTACAGCAGGGTCGTCATAAGATCCATATGAGACCGACGTCATAACCAACTAGACCACGAAGGCATGTTAGTTAAGCCCAAAATTTGCCATATCAATGGCCGATCCATACGGAGTGAAAGCGCAGAAGTTGACAACAGCCGATCCCCTCTACTCAGCCCGGGCATGGACTGCAGCTGACGGAGGTTCGGACTTACCTAAGCCATGAATGTGCGGGCCTGAGGCATAAGATATGTCCTGTTGCGTGAGTGCCTTGTTAACCTCTTAGCGCTTTCCTGCCTAGATTCTTATGTCTACAGGCTGTCTTTCACAAATACAATGTTTCGATTTTCGACTCTTCAAGATCACTATCTGTACCAAAGCTATGACAGATTTCTTCTTTCCAGACAGTGGCCGCGAGCTTGATCTACCCCCAATCGCAGACCATGCGCGCTTACCGGGGTTGACCGGTTTTCCTTGGGTACTTTGATGATCCAAGGTAATCAAGGTTGACCCTTTGTCTTGGCACTTTTTTTTGGATGGCACCTGAGGCTGTAGGAAAGATCATACAGGAAGATCTCCCAGCATTGAGGTCTCCTCCAAGGATCATACACTGAGTTCACAGACGGCACCGGCGGTAAATCCAAGCCCTTCCCGCTCGATGGACCCACGAGGTCCAACCCAGACTGCTCTCACCCTACCGGAAAGGGATGTCCAGGACGAACACGGGAACGTGCCCATCCTTGAGTCATGGAGACTTGCCACTACTCTTATCACGCTCTTGGTTGCTTTCGGTCACGTTCTGGTGGACACATGGGAGCATGCAGCCCATCGTCTATGAGCAATCTATAGCAATTATTGACGAATTGATCGCCTGTATCCTCTTATCCACCGCGTCGTGACCATTGATAGCTTGTTGCCCGCATTCCAGCTGGATCCGCATCGTGGAGTGACAACCCATCGGACCCATGGAACTTTGCAACACAATGTCAGCTCCAGCGTTGCAGTTCTCACATGACGGTCCCTCATCCGGGCCAAACTGCACAATTGGCATTGACATGTCCCCTCGTTTCAGAGGAGCCGAAGCTCGAGGGTGCATTGCTCCTTGGGAAGGGTCTCGACCGTGACTCGAGGGATGAATTTGACTGTCACCATTCCAACCCTTCTCCAGATCACTGGAATGTCAACTTCCAGCGCACGTCTGGGCCTTTCTCCTCTTGCAACTTTCTCTTTCCTCAGTGGTGACAGCGGACACTGGGCTTACTCCCAGATATTCCAGATACTTACCTTCTCTTGGGATCTTTGCTTGTCTTGAAGTTGAGAGTTGTGCACTGACGCTGAGACGCCCGAGATCTGTCATTCCATTGCATCACAGTCTGCCCTGGGAGGTGCTTTGCAGCGATAATTGAAACATCAAGCCCACTGTGCGGTTCTGGTCTCAACGACCATTCACCGAATTTGAAACTCAGAATGAAAGTGGCCGGCCACTCATTTCGACCCTCATGGGCGGTTCTCTTGACACTTGGCCTTGCCGGACTTGAGTCTGTCGCGGCAGTGGAATTGAATGTGAACAATGCAGGTGAGGCGCAATGGATGCCATTCTCGTAAAACGAAAAGCTCACGCATTGTTAGATTCCATTAAGAGTGCTGCGAAAGACATTGCTACGAATATGATGACATACTACACCGGAATGAATCCCGGCGATAATCCAGGCAATCTACCAGATCCCTACTACTGGTGGGAGGCTGGTGCAATGTTCAATTCACTGATCAATTATTGGTACTACACGGGGGACGAGACTTGGAACGACATTACGACCCAAGCCATGCTCTGGCAGGCCGGCGACAACGCAGCCTTTATGCCCGCCAATCAATCCAAAACTGAGGGAAACGACGACCAAGTCTTTTGGGGCTTCGCAGCCATGTCAGCGGCAGAACGGAATTTCCCTAACCCTCCCAGTGACCAGCCTCAGTGGCTGGAGATGGCCCAAGCCGTCTTTAACACGCAGGCGGCTCGGTGGGACCCTGCAACTTGTGGTGGCGGATTGCGATGGCAGATATTCACGTGGAACAACGGTTACAACTACAAGAACACCATCTCAACCGGTGGGTTTTTTCAACTTGCGGCCCGACTTGCTCGATACACCGGGAATCAAACGTACTTGGACTGGGCCGACAAGGCTTGGGACTGGATCACCGAGGTCGGCTTCCGAAGTAATGAATACAACTTCTGGGACGGAGCCAGTGACCTCAATGACTGCAAGGACATCAACAAGATCGAATGGACCTACAACAATGGAGTTTTTTTGCTGGGAGCCGCCAGTATGTACAATGTGGTATGTCTCGTTTAATACTCTGAACCTCTCTTCTGCGGCTTGCGAAGAGTGGAAATGAGCACAGTTACTGACCTCATTAGACTGAGGACCCTGAGTGGAAGAATCGAGTTCAGAAGATCCTCAATGCCGGAGAAATCTTCTTTGCCCAGGAGCCACCCAACGTTATGTACGAGCGAGCTTGCGAGACCGTCAACACATGCATGGTTGACCAGCGGTCCTTCAAGGGTTATCTGGCTCGCTGGATGGCGGACACCATTCATATGGCTCCCTTCACTCACGATCAGATCATGCCCAAACTCAAGGCTACCGGGCAAGCCGCTGCCAAAACTTGCACGGGCGGCGAGCAAGGTACGACTTGTGGTATGCGATGGACCTCACAGAAATGGGATCATACCAAGGATTTCGGTCAACAGATGTCCGTCCTGGAAGTTGTGCAGGCGAACATGATCGACTATGTGGCCCCTCCCGTGACGAAAGATCATGGCGGTACCAGCAAGGGCAATCCCAACGCTGGAGGAAAGCCTGTCGATCCTACGCCCGACGCTCTTTCGTATCCCATCACCACCGCGGATAGGGCCGGTGCAGGTATTCTGACCGCGCTGATGATGATTACCCTTGGCGGGTCCTGTGGCTGGTTGATATGGGATTGATGGGCTCACCTGCATTGTAATAGTGAAGCGTAAGATCAGGGCTCTTGGTTTTTGAGCATTTTTGTTGTGGTCTACCTTGGCGCCGAGGGAGTTTCCGCCCATATTTGGGTGCCAAGTCGGCAACACACTGCATGATGATGTGACATTTATATTATTTCTAATTCTTCTCCTCATCTTATCTACACATAATATTTACCTTTTCTTATTGTACAGCTGTCAACGAAGCTCTTCTGTTGACGGTTCCGCCGAGGTTAAAACTGAGACCTAATCACTGAGGCGAGTTGTTGGGATCTATCCGACATTCTGGCTTCGAGGGGGCGCCATCTCTGCTGCAGCCAAAGAACGGGGGATCGCCGCTTACATCTTGTAATTCCTATCCTGCATTTCGATTTCTTGGCCATAATACGATCTTGAGTCTACGACACCGCAGGCGTGGAAAGAGGAGAAAGAGGGACAGAAGCCAACTTCAAAGGCGGGGGAATTCCGCTAATGCCTCGTTCCTCGGTCTCTTGATTCACAGCCCTCGACGCGTAAATAGCTGACCATGGCGAGGAAATTGATGCTAGCGACTCCATTCACTCACGTCTCCTCAGGAACGCTTATTGAGGCGCAGAATTCGTTGACAATGGACTCCACGGAAGAAGCAACACAATCCGAAATCCCCACGCACTGCAAAGCGGGTGTTGTCGTCAATGAGGGCCCTGGCTTTCATGTTGAAGGGCAAGAGGTGCCGGTTCCTGAACCTGTCAAAATATCCTCCTCCATTTCCCGTCTTCCGCTGAAGGTCCCGCGTCTCTTCTAAATGCGACAAGGCTGACAGCCAAGCAGGACCCGACGATATCTTGGTCCGATTGAAATTCACCGGTCTTTGCTATACCGACATCCATACCGCGAAGGGCTTCACTCCAGAAGACTCGTATCGTCCGAACGAGTCACCGTCTGAGCTAACATTGCCATGAGCCAGGCACGTACCAGCAATACATCGCCTCCCCCCCACGGTATGCATCGCCGATTCCCGACGGTGTTCCAGACGAGATCGGCGCAACTTCGCAAAGGCCGGGTGGCGGGCCGTATCGTTATTGATTTCAATCGCGGTGAAAATGCGCATCGTTGGCTCTGGGTAAAGTGGAATATCTACACATCGATTACTCCAATCGCATGAAGGTCCTCGTCCCGCCAACACATGTCTTTGCAATTCTTAAGTCTTCAATGACAGAAGCTCTGGAATTAGAACGTTGTCATTTGGGAGCCATGGCGAGTACGAATAGCTACTAGTACCTAATGAGTGCACAGAATTAAACAGTGTCTTCCAGAGCTGTGTCCGTTCTTGACTTATTCAATAATGAACACAGTGGATAAACTGCCTATAACGATCTTCCACCTGTACCCCGCTTAATCGTAGCCATAAAAGACATATTCGGACCATGAGAGTCTGATTGCATCTGAAACTATCCTGGGGGCGGTTTTTGGACCGAATCCGGCCGCTTCAAGTGCGTGAATAAAACGTACCTAGGCTGTAGTGAACTTGTGATATGGAGATGAGTCCTCAATTGTTTGAAGACTGGCTACTGAGGTAAGGTAGGTGGGCCGAGGCCTGGTCCGCGGAGGTCATGCCCACAATACCACACAATGTAAGGTAGATCATAGACCTCAAAAGCTGCATCACGAACGCATACGACATTGACCATTCTCTGATCTCGAGTATTGTGCTCTTTGGTCATTAGCCAGCATCACCCTCAAAGACAAACAAACAACCTGCTTGCGTTTCGTCCGCATTGTGCCGCCTCGATGAACAGTTGAGACAGCGGGGACTCTGTTTGAGACTATCACGTGATACGCGCATATGCCGATCTCATCAATAATCCGCATTTACTATTTTCTGACGTTTACATCCTCTCTAGTCATCCCTCGTTCACCTCGAAGACCCTCTGCGTTTGTTACTTCAGTCGCATTTCCTCGGCCTTCGCGATTATGGTCGAATCCTTCTCATTGCCACTACGCCCTCCCACCGACAAAGATGAACGCCCCGACACCCTCCCCGTCGAGATCGCCCAGATCAACAACCAATGGGGTTCATTCCGCGAGGTGAACGAGGACGTCCTCCGTGCTGAAATTGCCAAGCAGAAGAAACCGGATGCGACGCCATCGGAGGAAGACGAAGAGGAGCCCACAGAGCTCGATGCGACAGAGCGTCGCGAGCAGCTGTACAAGCGTCGCCTCGAGATCACCCAATTCGCAGTGTCAGTCAAGCATTCTTCCCACGCAACTGGCAGTCAAGATTTTTGTGTTAAACCGGTCGAGTACAGAAAAGCACATCAAGAGACCATGCTCGCACTTGACTTCATCTCCTTGCTCTTGTCGAAACACTCGCCGCGCCAAGCAGAGACCTCCATGTCACCTCTACTAAAACAGCTTGCGCCTCTCGGTTCTCTCAGCTCGGATCTCGTCAACGCGCCCCCAAGAACCGAGGCAACCCTCAAAGATATCGCAACCGTGTCCCGCGGATGGCGCATGCAGAGCTTCAATGCCGTTTCAAATAAGTTACTGAATGCTGCCACGCGGCTCAACCGTGAAATTGACTCGGAGACCAAGTACTGGAATGAAGTGATTGCCGTGAAGGATAAAGGATGGAAAGTTTGCAGACATCCGCGAGTCAGGCAAGCATTGGCTGTGCGATACGGCTTTATAGAAGGTACGACGGGCACATGTCTGCAGCTGCGGCTAACATGTCGTATCTACTGCTAATTCACAAATTATTAGCGACTCCGGCTTTTCGCGACCGAGGGCTCGCATCCCTTCAGCGATCAAACGACGGGAGTCTTGTGCTGGATCAGGGACTCATGCCTACGAGTGCCCGCTACGTCCGCGTTCAAGTCAAACAAGGGCAGCAAAAGTGGGCGAGCTCCAAACCAACGGGAACGATAGCCAATGAAACAGATCCTATCGAAGCTCGAATCCTACAGGCGCGAGACTCGGTCTTCGAGGAGGAGCTGTTTCATGAACTGGTCCGAGAAGCAAGAGCGCTGGCATCTTGTGGCGTCACTACCCGCGAGAATTTGATCGGTATACCAGTCGCTGACGACACGGAGATCATGCTGGATCTTGTAGACATTGACGGCCATGATTCTCAGTCTCAAGAGGCACTTTTGCGAGAGAACGACTCGATCGCGGACGGCTTTGCTCATGGAATTCGCATCATGCTGTGTTTCGCCCACCGGCAAAACCTGCGCCGCCGGACACAGATTCCGCGTCCACTGACCACAGCAAGACCGCCGATTCCCGAGTATCACCTCCTTCGGCCCGCCCTGGCATATCTTCAGCATTTGACATTGGTCCGGTCGCTAGAAGCCTACTTCTCTGACATTTACACTGTGCTGCGCTCCGCTGGCTTGGATCTGCCTCCGTGGAATTTGCAGACGTGCGTGGGCTGGCCGTTAGGATCCGTAGGCAAGTCAACCCACAGTCTCGAGGCGCTCGTTGAGAAGTTTCTGCGTCCAGTAGAATCGGTGTTCAGCGGGGACCTGCTCACTCCGCGTGGTTCATTCTCGGTCACCATTCGGACCAATTTCTCAGCTGTGCCACTCGGAAGCATATATGAAGTCTCCTTCCAGCTGCCAACAGTCTCGCATCTCAAGACTCCGAATCGCGTTGGCTTGAGAGAAGAAGCCGAAGCAGCCATCACTCATATCCTGCTCCTGGATGTGGTTTCCGCCATCGCATCAAACCCGATTTCCGCTGCTCCAGGGAAAACAGAGCCGCAGAAGTGGGTCCCCATTTACCCTCCTCTTGGCGAGCTCCTGCTACCTCACTCCCATCCCGAAAGGCACAAGAAGATGAAGGTTACTCTCACTCGACATGACATGGCTGTCACCACGTATCTTGTCAATAGCATCGATGGGGTTGGACGTGGTGTCCAGGAGCTACGCATGCAAGGTGCCGGAGCCCACGTCTGCAAGTTCCCTCGATCTTCCTCGGAGTCAAGCTTAGATCAGGGATCGGAGGCTTTGATGGACTTTGTTGCTGAGGAGGCCAGGCGGCAGTCGCGAATGTGAGCGATAGAAGATCAAGCAATACCTGCTCCTCGGTCTTGACTTTTCTTGAGGTGCTTTTGCTTCTGATATTTTGATTAAGATACCCCATTTTGCGCGCGTTTTGTCCCGAAAGCTTGTATTTTTGTAATCAATCGGGCCATCTTTCTGGCTTCCCAAGTATATACACTATTAAATCGTTAGCGGCTGCAGCACCTGTATCCTTGGTCTTTACTCGACAACTCCAACGGCGAATCAAAGACATGAGATACGACCAAAATCTTGTCATAGTACTTCTAACAAAACAGGTAAAATATAAACCTGTTTGTTTGTTTATCGTAGAGCCATCGATGGATAAAACGCGGCTGGAGATCCAAAAACATGACCCAAAAAACCAATGGACTCACGGGGAATTGAACCCCGGACCACTCCCAATCTTCGGTGATCTCGAATGAAACCAGCTGCGAAGGGAGTATCATACCCCTAGACCATAAGCCCTTGATGGAATAATAACTCCGATTTTGAAGTTATGACCAATACTGTACAGTACATAACAGGAAATCAGCTTTGCCTACATTTAGTTGAACTGGGGGTTCAACCCCGGCTCCAATCTCTTCTAGCTCGTTTTTGCAGACTCTGGCTCATCTAGGTCATGCACTTCTTTGTTAGCTAGTGTGTCTCGTTGCGAAGATCACAATCTCGTGGTGCGTTCCACTCGTTCAAAGCGCAAGATTTGGCATATCCGCGCCCGATGGTGGCAAAGGTATATTTTTGTACCTCCGTCTGAAGGCTTCAATGGTGTTACACGTAACACCACCTGCCTGACGGGCTTCGATGATGTCTAGATTATCCACACATTCCATTCACAGTCAACCTCGAAACCTAGTGTCTACTGTCTAGTGTCTCCTAGTAGGTTTTCCGGGCTGGAACCTAACAACTTCCAATGATAGTCTTCATGCAGTGTGCCCATCGAAGTCGCAGTATTAATGCACTTGGCAGTTCATCATATCATTAAATTCATTACCTAGAGCTCAGGTTGCGGACAGAATTTATCAAAATCCACAGAGGAACCTTCTCGGTAGGTCTCACCATAGAAGGGGCTGGATCAGGCACTCCATCTCTAATAGAACCAACGGAAATCATCACTCGCCGGACCTTCGTTCAAATTTTCCGAGGGAATATCCTTCGCCTTGACACAGACTCCTTGCCTCTGATCTCTCCTCTTGTTATCAAACATCATCCACAGACCCAGGGCCAAGGTAAGGAGGATGCCTGTCCCGCCGAAGGCAGCGGTCGTGATCAGGGCAGGGAAGTACTTGGGAGCATCTTGGTTACGGAAGATGTTGGAGGCAACGACTCCCATGAGATTGGCGACAGGCACTGCGATACTTGTGAGGACCACTCGTCTGCCCTCGTTTGCAATGTTGTTGTTGTACCATGAGTCGAGGAGGACTGATGGTGCCGATGTACCCCTGCAGAACGGACGCCTTGTGTCAGTGTACATGTAGATAATGAACGAGCGTAATGAGATGATGTGGGAAAATGTGAGTAGAGAGTAATTGGACTCACCATGTCATCATGAAAGTTGCAAAATAGGCGACGTTCAGATCCCGTTCAACGTCAATGGCGGCGTAGATGATGAAGCCAATGAAAGTGAACAAAAACCCCAACGCGATGAATGGAAAGCGCCATCGGGTCCAGTCACTGCAGAATGCGAGAATCAGAAGCACCACCGCGCCGGAGATATTGGGCGCCACGGTGTAAAGGTTCGTCTTGACGGTATCATAACCGAGACGCTTGATGATCACTGGGAGGAACAATTGAACTCCCTGCAAGGGTACTCCAAGACAGACTTGGATGGCGAGAATTGCCCAGCTGGTCCAGTGTTTGAAAATGCGGAAAGCGTCACGGATATTGAGCTTTTCATTCACCACTGAAGAGCTGTCGATTTGAAGACGCAGATATGCCAATTCCTTCTCTTGGGGAGTCAGGAACGTCGCCTCGGCAGCTGACCGGGGCAAGTACCAGAGTGCGAAGAATGCAAAGAGCACAGTTCCGCAGCCTTCGATGAGGAAAAGGTAGCGCCACGAAGCCAAGGGGCCGGTGTGAATCCGAAAGACACCGAAGGCCAATAGGCCGGAAAAGGCCGAGGCAATGCTTTGAGCAGCGTAGAAGATGGCCAGTCGGCGAGCCAACTCACCGCGACGATAGAAGCTGCTCTCGAGGATGAGTCGTCTTGTAGTTTTTTCTTGGGAAGGGGGGTTTCAGCCTTGCAGAAAAAGGCCTGTTCGGTCTGGACTCACGTTGTCTGATAGTAAATCACGAGAGGAAAGAACGCGCTTTCCGACATGCCCAAAAACCAGCGGATCGCAAACAGTCCGCTAAAGTTGTACGCCGTGACCACCAGAATGGTGCACACCCCAAAAGTGAGCATCATACAAGGCAGCACAATGTTGGGTCCGAACTTTTTGCCGAGCAAGCCCAAAAAGGGCGCCGTGAGGACGTAAGGGACGAAAAAGATACTGAGAATCATGTTATATTGGTTTCCTTCGAGGTGGAGGGTTTCTAGTAGTGGTAAAAGAGGCGCAGTCAGCCAATGCTCTCGCGAAAGACCCGAACCGCCGTTGATGGTCAATCGGCTTACCATCCAGGCCAGCTGTCTTTGCATTTCCCAGGTTTGACTTGTCAAGACTGTTGAAGAGATACATCACTGCGAGTACGGGTAATATGCGAAGATCGAACTTCCAGACCAGAGCCCGCTCTGCCCGTGGATCGATCTCGACACTCTCTATCGTCTCAATCGCCGGGGGCTTAGGCGGTGGCGTTGGCTTTGAGTCTTCCATGATTGCACAAATCGAGGCAATATGCAAGATAGTTTCGATGATGCGACTTCACTCAGGCAGCTTTGGAGGGACGGGGCCATGATATATCTATTATTACGAGTCTACGAAGTAGACTGTAGACTCTGGGCAGATAGGGCTGGAGTCCATTCGGGACCGTTATCACGGATGCCCGTTGTCTCGGCGAGATACCTGTACAACATGCATTGGGTAATCAAGTGTAGCCCCATACTTACTCACGATAAGCCCCAACTAGCAGAGGAACTTACACGGGGGCAAAGTGCATCTCCAACAAAGTTAAGATAAGCAAGCGCCAATCGGGTGATGCTGGGAGAAACGGATCTTGAGTTTATGGATCCTCATCTCTACCAGTCAACCTTGGAAGACATCTTCGTTTTGTGGAGTCTGCCGGTTAATCTCCGGCACCGGAACTGTAACCTGAGGGTTTCAAGAAAGGCGATTACAGTCCTGCCACTAAAGTTTTCGACCGATGATCACCCGCCTTTCCTAGATGCTCGGTCGAGAACTATGGCGGCAGGACTGTACAGTGTACAGTGTAGTGTGTACAATCATACAATGTACATTGTATGATTGTACATAGTTCAGGAAATACGATTTTCTCGAATCGCGTAATGGAGGAGCACGTATGGTAAAGCCAGGGAGGTAAAGCCAGGCAAATAAAGGTTCTTCTACCATTTGGACTCATTTGCGACCGCAGAATGATCGCCCAACTCATTGGAACCCTACACGATTTCTTGGAGTAGAACCGTATTCCTACGGTTGCCGAATAATGTGTAACTTACCAGTCGGCTCTCATAGGCTCATACTCATAGGCTCATACCAGTAGTGGTACCCGATATCGGATTCTCTCGTCCATCGGAAGGATTCAGAGGACCAGTAGATCCTGCAGGCTCAAGGACAAGTTTGTGTTCATCGAACTGACAGTTTATTCATCCGCGTAAGTACCTAGCAGCGTGTGCGATAGGAAAGTGAACAGAACTTTGGAACAAATGAGACAATGGGCGCAAGCTGTCCGCTTGACTGAAAGCTCAAACATGTGATGAATCCGGAGTCACTCGAAGAAAGTCGCAGTTTCTCATTAAGAGATGGTTTCAGCTGTGGCAATCAGAGTTAGAAAGACCAAAATTTGATCCATATCATTTGACTATCGTCAACAGACAAGGAGAAGGCTTACCCATCGCACTTGTGGCTGCCCTCGGTTGCCGGGTTCTTGCACTCGCTGGTGCAAAGCACCGCATGGCCCACATCACCGGGGTTCTTGCAGTGGAATAGAACATTCTTCAAGTCCGCGTTTTCGAGGTCGGTTCCCTTTAAAACCGCCTTGAGATCGGCCTCGGTGAAGCCTTATAAGTGGGTTAGTACAGCACGGTCCAGCGTTTGTCGGTCGCCTCGTGACCCCTCGATCTATAACTCACCTTTCGATTGGATCAAGTAGTCGGAGCAATAGTCAAAGCTCGGGGTACAAGACTTGTCGGCCAATCCGGTGGCGACCAGGCCAAATAAGGTGATCAGAACAGAGGATGCTCGCATTGTGATTCTGCAGGTGTAGAGGAGACAAGATTCAGTATTGTTAGAGGGTGGCATCCTTCCCGCCGGAATAGTTCCTTCTTTTATAGCCAAAGTGACAAAGGCTTTGAACTGTCCCTTCGCTCTAGTCTCCGTCAACTATGCGCACATTCAAGAGTAAGACAACCCCCGTTGCCTGCGTAGTTGAATGCCAACTCCGAAAGCTTGCCTCCACATGGACCGTGCTGTGGAATGCGGCATGCCAAAGCTCACCAACAGGTCCGGGGGATGTCATTTCCGAGACTGGCTGTCAGAATCGAGAGCTTGATTCGAGAGTGATGACGATGCAAGAAATGACAATCACAGAAAGTCCTGATCGTGAAGTCTGGACTTGTCGTGTAGACCGTTCCCGGCTTCTATCATGATCCTTGACGTATATAACTGGAGTCTCTGGCCCACGCGTGATCTAACAGACTCAAGGGGCTCTGGAGGACTGGTATCCATTGAAGAACGTCATGTTGCTCGGGAATCCGACGCTCTGGTCGATCTTCAGGTCACCTCCAGCTTGGTTCTTGCTATCAGCACGTATGAGAGACATCATCCTAAATCCTGACCTCGCTCTTGAGTGCTCACCACTAGTTGAACTGTACTTTGCATTCCTGCAGCTATTCTCCAGTGTTACCACACTCTGATGTTTCCCTGGCCAATTGATATCGATAGAGTAGTGCATGAGGACGGCGTATCAGCTCTCAATCGGGCAAAGTTACCCGCAATCATCGTCCTGACCGAGCTTCCAGAACCCCGCGTGACTGGGCCCCGAAATACTCTGAAATACCATGTTCAAGAGTCTCAAGGTTGACCGAAGCTCAGCTATTCCATCCAGTGCTCATTTAAAAGTGCTCGGTGCTGCTCTGCAGCCATAATCATTGCATTCAATGCCACCCGTCACGACATCCGACAACCCGGAGGAGCTTGGTATGACCTGATCACCCCGATGATTCCAGGAACCCTCCCGCATCGTCATAGTACACACTGCACAAAAAGCAGGTGAAAGTGATGATGTGCATCTCAGCGTCTGGAATGTGAGAGAGTCAAGCTGACATCTATCGTCCCCGGCTACCTAGCGAGGTTGATGACCGCGGACCCAGGTCTTCCTCGCTCCAACCCCACACCAGCGTACTGGCAACACATCCCACATCCCCTGGCAAACACTCAGTCAAAACGCCTCCACTCACAGAGACATTATGCCATCATCGGGTCTGGTGTCACGGGTCTTTCGGTTGCAAAGACCGTGCTTGAGAATCATCCCACTGCGACCGTCTCGGTTCTGGAGGCGCGGTCGCTTTGTTCTGGGGCCACGGGTCGAAATGGTGGCCAGATGGCTGCCAATGCCGGGGAGGAGTATATGCATCTGGCCGAGGTATTTGGGTCAGAGATGGCTGGGAAAATTGCGAATTTTACGCTGAGAAACCTGGACGCGATGCACGCTTTGGTTGAAGAATTTGACGCGGTTGAGACGAGTGAGGTACAGCGGTTGAAGAAGTTGCGAGTCTTTATGACGGAGGCCAAGTTCGAGGATTTCAAGGGGAGTCTTGCTCGTCTAGAGGCAGATCATCCCACTTTAAAGGGAATGTATACTTTGGTGGACGCCAACACTTTACTCGAGGTAACTGAAAGCTCACTCTCCCTGATGGTCCTGTGGCGACCCATCTCAACACCAGCTAACATCATCCCAATTGTTTCGTTTTCGCGCGTTGAGCAGACCTACAGCATTCACGGAGCATGCGGTGGCGCTTTACTATCTGCCGGCACCGTGTGGCCATATCGCTTAGTGACCAAGGTGTTTGACACCCTATTGAAGAGATATCCCGGTCGTTTCGCTATCGAAACCCACACTCCTGTTCTCGCTGTTGAGGTTGACCACATATCCTCGTCCGCCTCGCCTGCAGCCTGTTTATACTCAGTGCACACCGCGCGTGGTTCAATCACCGTGGACCATGTCATCTACTGCACAAATGGATACAGTGGCCATCTTCTACCGGCCCTGCGAGGTCCCATCTATCCGTTCAAGGGGACCATGACAGTACAGGATCCGGGGACCTTGATACGTAATCAAGGGAATTGCGTGTCGTGGGGGTTTCACTACCCACCATCCTTCGATCCGGTCACGAAACGCCATGGATATGGGCTGTACTATCTCGGCCAGAGCGCGAAATCGGGCTACCTTTACTTCGGAGGCGAGAACAAGCGTATCGACGACGCCGTCTCTGCGGATGATAGCTTTGTTGCAACTTCCTCGGTGGAACACCTGCAGTCCAGTTTACCTCGTTTCTTCGCAAAGACGGACGAGGTATCACCGCCATGGAAGTTGGTCAGTTCGTGGAGTGGAATCATGGGCTTTACCTCCGATGGACTGCCGATGGTAGGGCAACTATCATCCAGCTTGACTGGCCGCAAGGGAGAGGGAGAGTGGATTGCTGCGGGTTTCAATGGCTACGGAATGGCGAATTGCTTCTTGTGTGGAGAGGCACTGGCACTGATGATGTTGGGAAAGCCAAGGCCCGACTGGTTGCCCGAGGCCTATCAAATTAGCGAGGAGAGAGTTGCGGCACACTTCGTTTCAAAGGAGGCCACCACAGCCACAGGCTCCAAGCTATAAATCTTGGGCGACATGACGCTCGAACCCGTCGAGGGTGAAAGGACGGCTAAACCAGATTTTCGCTCGTGTCACGCGCGCCATCGGCAGTTTGCAGTGCTCAAATGAATGCAACAAGGTTGGGGTGAAGTCGACTGCCATGGCTCTTTCTTGTGACATCCACGTGGCTGTGAAATCTGGCAACTCAATAGGCGTAGAGCAAAATGTTGGTCTCTTTCTTCGAGCCTCCGACCCAGAGCGGCCGTCTGTCACGTCGATCGATCTTTGAGCAGCTATAAGGAGTAGTGGGATCCCATGGCACCATCTCATCATTGAGGGTAAGGTTTGTTATTGGAGATTGTATAAACGAAAGATAATTACATTAGCGTAGATGCACAGGCGACGTCGATGGCATCTATAGAAATTTTGAAGGAGGATGAAGCCAGATTAATATTAGCAGACGACCGTCTCGGAACGTGTGCTTCGTAACGGGTCATTTATAGGAGCAGCGATGTTGAGCACACGGTGTCAAAGCCCACTTATGCCATGGGACTTTTAAACTCCCTCGACAGGAAAGGCTTGTTCTCCCTGCATAGGGATGTTCTCCACGTCATGCACGGGCTCGGCAGAGTGAACACCGTTCGTGGAAAATCCAGCGCGATTGTCATGAGTATAAGACCAGCTGTCGGTACCCACTGAGCTAGGGAAACCCATACCACGAACGAAAGCACGTCGCGGACTGCGTGGGCCCCATGTCCATCCAGCGCCCCGTTGGAGAGGCAGATGATACATGCGGATACCGATCCAAGCGAAGAAGATGCCGATGATCGAACCGGCGATGATGTCCCAGCCGTGGTGTCGATAGTCAAACCAGCGCGAGGCCGCAATGAAAAATGCTACGCATGCGGGAAAGAAGACGATGATCATTGACAGAACAGGAGGTGCGGCACCACGGTTGCGAATAGAAGCGCGGTCGTCGCTGTAGTCGTCGCCTTCCACAGGGAAGTGAGGTAGATACGGGAACACGACCGAGCATTTGGCTGCAAGCCATAGAGTCAGGTAGCCTAGTCCGGCAAATGAAACTGATCATGGAGACATTCAAGTCAGCGGTGCGTCACTAGGCGCGATCTATTTCGCCAGTTCAAACAAGATTTATGAATTCTTACAGGACGAATGGCCACTAGGGAAGCTGGAGAACCCATCGACACGCACGGTACGGTCTTGGTTGCGGCAAATTTTCCAATCGACCAGAGTAGGAGCACCCGAAACTTTCCCGCCGAGTCCGCTCACGACATACTTCGCGATTTGACTCAAGTCTGGGTCGCAGCGGCCCAGGAAGTCGGGTCGTGGTCTGCCCAGGACGGTCTTCAGTCCTTGTGTAGCTGTCCAGGCACTGGCTAGCGCGAGTCCCAGCCCGAGCCAGCCTGCATTCCACTCCCACAGCTTGCGAAGTAGCAGCTGTGACGTCGAGGGCCTCTGTCCTCCGACTGCAGCAGTGCCGGGCACGAAGATCGCCCCCACAAACACGACGACGGCAGGCCCCAGCACGGAGGCGAGAATCAACGCGGCGGTCGAGACGGTCTCCTTTTCCTTGTAGGGGTAAGAAATGCTAGGATCGGTGAGATAGAATGCATGCTGATTCGGATCCTGCTTGTAAAAACCGTAGCCGATCAAGGCAATTCCACTGTACACGATGGATTAGATGATGGATTTCCGTCTAAAGCTGGCGTCAGAGAGAACGGGGTTGGGAAATTTACATGATGAACACCCAGTCGATAATATAGGACAAGACCAGCAATTTAGAGATGTGCGCCATCACGCTCTTCGGAGATAAGGGCCCCATATTGGTGATTGATCTTTGTCCGTTGCCTCGACAGTGCTTCCCTTGGGTTTTCAAGTGTCACGATGTCTTTGTATCCGTCCGCACGCGCCTTCGACTCGATCTTCTCCGTCTTTAGCTTCGCTCCAGATGAATGGTGACGAGCGCTTCACGAGTAAAAGGACAAGGGGCGCCGAGGATCTGATGAACACGGCTTAGGCTGCAATGTTCTTGAAAGACTCTCTGCAAAAGCTATGTCGCCAAGCTTCTCGTCGGCACGGAATCAGTTCGACCTGCACACCCAGCCCGAGGGAACTATTTTTCGGGCGTTGCTTGGCGATGAATTTTCCAGCTGTGTTGACCAGAGCGCGACCGGGTTGTGCTGAGGGGATGAAGTGCTTGAAGAATGGGAAGGCACGGCTTAGGGATGCAGCGAGTACCTGAATGACGTGAGCCGGGAAATGGAACGTTGTATTGAGCAACAAATCCTAAATTCTTTCTCCAAGGGGGCAAGGCATCTCGCATAAGCGCCCCATCGAAACATTCCCAGGAGGGCAAAGAGTCCCGAGGTGGTTTAAGGTTTCATCCAAGCCACCGCCATGAACTCATGCTACATGATCTCCGGGGGGTCGAAGCGCAGTCGATCATCATTCTATGCTCATTTGTCTACCCTTCTTCTGTTTGACTCGGTTATATACTTTAGTAGTAAATCGAGGCGATGTTGAAGCACGTGAGGAGAACTAACCGGACTTGGCTGAGAGATCGGGTTTGATTACCTCATTGAGCGGGCCTCTTTAACTCGATCTGGACTAGTTCGTGCCTTCTTGCTTGCACGGAATTTAGAGCAGCTCAGCGAGGGATAACCCCGAAATGGCTGGCCTGACACGTGAGGACTGAGGACTCCCTCTGCTGTTGTGGAACTTGTGTCCCTCTCAGTCAGGAACATGCTTCTTCTGGCACACGTGTCGTAGTGAGTGTCACGAACTTTTGTGGAGCTTTAGACAACCACAGTCCCAATACCCGGCTATAATTCCCGGTCATGGCTCGAGATTTCCCGACTGTGAGACGCTATCTCCACTGCGGCTCCCTTCGATCTCGGCACGATCATGAGCCTCGTGAACCAAGCCTCGCACCCACTACTACTAACTTACTAAAGAATAAGTAGTTACAAACTAGTTATTTAGCTAAGTAATAACTAAGTACTGGGTATCCACTTGCCATACACTATACAGTCAGCCCTTAATGCTTCCATGAGTAGATGGCTCTGAAAACTGCAAGGCCTCCCATGGTGTAGATCGTGTGGATTAGTCCAAGATATTGATATCCAACACTTCGCCTCCAGTAAGCCCAGCTGAACCATGTATTATAACCCTCGGACGGGATTTTTCGGATCGTCCATTCGCCATTCGAAGTGATGGCGTTCAGCATATCTACCTACCTACCTTACCCAGGTACTAGGTACCTAGCTCCCGTATAGCTAGAGGTAAGCCAGGTGGAGAGCAAATAAGGTGGGTAATATATATTCTGTAGTAGTCTAGCCCGTGACACCTCTAGCATTGACCTCGGGATCCGTGGATGTGTCCAAACTCCAAACGTTCCATAGGAAGCTTCCATTGAAATCATTACCGCCGTAAATGGTATTCAATCGATATTGATACAATGACATGGGTCAGTCGACGGACACTATCAAATGGAGATGTCTCTGGTAAGCCTGCTAGGAATCTTGACTGGAAGAACAATGTACCCGGTCAACATCCCTTCAAGATGCAAAACTCGTTTTCCATTCAGCTGCAAGATGTCGATCGGATAGACCTACAGATTGGTTCATACACACAAGTCAAGCGCTTATTTTCAACACGATGGGCTTGTGGTTTAGTGGTATAATACTCCCTTAGCATGGGAGTGGTCCGGGGTTCGATTCCCCGCGAGTCCAATCTTTTTGTCAGCTCTGGATATTTGAACGAATTGCACTCTGCCAATTCTTTTGTTTGAGGCCATCGATATATCACCAATGTCGTTCGGGGCGGGACGATGGGACAGAAGTGTAAGGCTGTGAGCTCCTCAAGGTTCTCATCGACTCGTTTGCTCACGTGCTCCCCGGGATGGGGTCTGACTCGTAGCTGGCAAGCTGCCCCTCGTCGATGAATGACACGTCGAGTCACATGACCAGTCATCACCCCGCCCTAGCCCCCAAAGGGACTAGCGGCCGCGGCGTGTGACATCAGCGATGACCCCGAGTCCCGTGTGCCCGTCACGGAATCCACCTCATACCCTCCCAGAAGAAAAAAAACCCCCCCGAAGCTAGCGTGAAACTTGTGTAGTTGAGGACGTTCGCCTTGAAGGAAACCGGGCCGACAACAAAACGTCAGAACAACATCGCTGGGCTCACCTCCCACGAATCCAACCGGCTTGACTCCGTCACTTGACTCCACTCGCTACGCCTGCCCTCTTCCTGCTCCTCAACTTTCTACGGCGTCGAGCGACCATCATACAGTTTCCTGCAAAGCCGGTCTATCACAGGCCAACGGATCTGTGACGAAATTCATTTGCTCCTCCCCACTTCTGCTTTGTCTCACCGGAATTGGGTTCAAACCCCCCCTCCCTCCCCCCCAGTCTGCCCACTGCTCATCATTAGCTTTCCACCGTGCAGTGCTTTATCTCGAAAGCGTCTTTGATCTCCAGCGGAACACTCAACTTACTCCCTATCTAACCCGTCTCAACCCTCCCGTGAAGCCACCACCGATTCAAACTTGTCTTGGGAAGAGGTCGCTCCTCCATCCATCAATCTCCAATATGGACCCCAACCCCAAACCTGCCGTTCCCCCCAAGAAGCGCCGCATTGGCGTGCTCACTTCGGGTGGTGATGCTCCCGGTATGAACGGCGCCGTGCGGGCCGTTGTCCGTATGGCCCTGCACTCGGATTGCGAGGCCTACGCGGTCTACGAAGGATACGAAGGCCTGGTCAACGGCGGCAACATGATCCGTCAGATGCACTGGGAGGACGTCCGTGGCTGGCTGTCGCGCGGTGGTACGCTCATCGGGTCCGCTCGTTGTATGAGTTTCCGCGAGCGCGCCGGTCGTCTGCGCGCGGCCAAGAACATGGTGCTCCGCGGAATTGATGCTCTCGTCGTCTGTGGTGGTGATGGTAGTTTGACTGGTGCGGATGTCTTCCGTGCCGAGTGGTCCGGTCTGTTGCAGGAGCTGGTGTCTGCTGGTGAATTGACCGAAGAGCAGATCAAGCCCTACTCCGTCCTCAACATTGTCGGACTGGTAGGCTCCATTGACAACGACATGTCCGGGACGGATGCCACCATTGGCTGCTACTCATCTTTGACTCGCATTTGTGACGCCGTCGATGATGTGTTCGATACCGCCTACTCTCACCAGCGAGGCTTCGTCATTGAGGTGATGGGCCGTCACTGTGGTTGGTTGGCGCTGATGTCCGCCATCAGCACCGGTGCCGATTGGTTGTTCATCCCCGAGATTCCTCCTCGCGATGGCTGGGAGGACGATATGTGCGCGAGCATCACCAAGGTATGATCTCACGCCTCTCGTCCGGACATAGTGTTACACTGACCCGTTCCGTTTTCCATCACATACAGAACCGCAAGGAGCGTGGCAAGCGTCGCACCATTGTCATTGTGGCCGAAGGTGCTCAGGATCGCCAGCTGAACAAGATTTCTAGTTCGACCATCAAGGACATTCTCACACAACGATTGGGCTTGGATACCCGTACCACCGTCCTCGGACACACCCAGCGTGGTGGTGCGGCTTGCGCTTATGACCGCTGGCTTTCTACCTTGCAAGGTGTGGAAGCCGTGCGTGCCGTCCTCGACATGACTCCCACATCGCCCTCCCCCGTTATCACGATCCGGGAGAACAAGATTATGCGTACTCCTTTGATGGAGGCAGTTCAAGCTACCAAGGACGTCACTGCCAAGATCCATGCCAAGGACTTCCAGGCCGCCATGACCCTTCGCGATCCCGAGTTCAAGGAGACCTACCGCGCTTATCTGAACACAGCTACCCCAGATCACCCCAAGATGATGGTCTCTCAGGAGAAGGTAATGTTTGACAACACTGTCTTTGTGACAGAACCCCTCCAAGACCGCCCACTTTGACTGTCATGGGAAACCGTAAGGCTAATCCCGGTCTCTTTTTACCTCTTGTAGAAAATGCGTATCGCCATCATTCACGTTGGTGCCCCGGCCGGAGGTATGAACCAGGCCACCCGTGCTGCTGTAGCCTACTGTTTGACACGTGGACACACTGCACTTGCGATTCACAACGGTTTCCCCGGTCTCATCCGTCACCACGCCGACAAGCCTATCAGCTCGGTCCGCGAGGTTCAGTGGCTGGAGTCCGACAGCTGGGTGAACGAGGGTGGTTCCGACATTGGTACCAACCGTGGTCTGCCCTCCGAGGATATGGAAGGCGCCGCAAAGGCCTTCGAGCTCCACAAGTTCGATGCGCTATTTGTGGTTGGTGGCTTCGAGGCCTTCACGGCCGTGAGCCAGCTGCGCAAGGCTCGTGCGCAATACGATGCCTTCAAGATCCCCATTGTCGTGTTGCCCGCCACCATTTCCAACAACGTCCCCGGTACCGAATACTCGCTGGGAAGCGACACATGTCTCAACACACTGATTGAATTCTGCGATGCCATTCGCCAGTCTGCATCATCATCTCGCCGCCGTGTCTTCGTTATCGAGACTCAAGGTGGCCAGTCAGGTTACATTGCCACCACGGCCGGTCTCGCCGTTGGTGCCGTAGCCGTTTACATCCCCGAGGAGGGAATCGATATCAAGATGCTCTCCCGCGATATTGATTTCCTGCGCGACAACTTCGTTCGCGACAAGGGTGCTAACCGTGCGGGCAAGATTATCCTTCGCAACGAATGTGCTTCGAAGACCTACAGCACCCAAGTGATTGCTGACATGATCAAGGAGGAAGCCCATGGACGCTTCGAGTCTCGTGCAGCCGTCCCTGGTCACTTCCAGCAAGGTGGCAAGCCTTCTCCCATGGATCGTGTTCGTGCGCTTCGTATGTCGATCAAGTGCATGCAGCATCTCGAGAGCTATGCCGGCAAGAGCCGTGAGCAAATCGCTGCCGATGACATGTCGGCTACCGTCATCGGTGTCAAGGGCTCCCAGGTTCTTTTCTCCCCAATGGGCGGAGAGACCGGATTGGAGGCCACTGAGACTGACTGGGAGCGCCGTCGCCCCAAGTCCGAGTTCTGGCTTGAGCTTCAAGATGTTGTCAATGTTCTCTCTGGACGTACCGGCAACCGGGCTGTGGACACCTCCGTGATTTACGACAGTATGTAAAACCCTGACTTCCCGGACTCCCTGGCCCTTGTGTCTCTTTCCCTTTCTCGAAACCTTGGCAATTCTCCCGAAACCCATTGGATCGTTTTTTCCTGCGCTCCTGGCCATTTCTCCCACCCCCCTCCCTGGGTGGCCTTGTGGATCCCGCCATGACAACTTCCTCGGAGGCTCCCATCTCAAAGTTTCAACTTTCTTTTACCGGATATTAATATTTTCTTTTTTCTTCTTTCTTCATCAGATCCCGACACAGTCCACAGCATCCCCAATGTTCCTACCGCTGCTTGAAGGATACTCTCCGATGAGTGGTAATACGAACCTTCTGACCGGATTTCAACTCGACCAAAAATTCTATGTAGACCCATTCCGTCACCATTTCGAGCTTATCCGATCCGTCCTATGAGGTCTCTCTTCCCACGCAGATCCGTGAGACTGGATTGCCGCTATCAAAGACGATAGATCTAGCCTTCTATTTGAAGAACCGTCATTTTCATGGATTCTCGTTCACGCCTCTCACGATGACATGCCCCCTCCCTTTTTTCTTCACCTTTCGCTGCTGATCCGACGTTTGGGGGTCTCAACATCTTTCCGGGCTTTCAAGTCTGAGACGCTTGGCCTTTTGAAACCAGCTGGTTTGGTTTTTTTGCCAGCCACTGGAGGGTTTTCTCTCGATTCTTCTCTAGCTTCTAATGCACAGACGGCTATTGAGTCTAGGTTATTTACATATCATTACAATACAAGCATATTTTTACACATACCAAGTTGCATTGTCCTGGCACGCGTGAGATAATCAAATAGACTGCGAGAGCTTGAGCGGTCATTGGTAGTTATTTATTCATTGGAGTGTGCCCCCTCCACCGAAGAGCATGATCAGTGAAACTTCTCGATACTTGCTCTGGACTCAACATATCTCCCAGAGAGAAGATTCCACCAACGATATACACTTCCACAGGACACAGGTATATTGCGCGTCTACTCGGCCGGATTGACCGCACCTTCCAGTTCGTCAAGAAGATCCATCGTCTCGGCGGGACTCGCAATCCAAGCCGTTGTAGAAGCCAACCGAGCCTGGAGAAAAAAAAAGATGGAGAGTTAGCTCAGCGCTGATACAGGCACTTTCATTTTCTCTTTCCCCCCACCTCCGCGCGCCGCGGATAGAACGGGTCTAGATTCACCTTGAAATCATTTGCGCCCGCAGAGAGGAATTGATCGCCAATGTGAAGAGTCTTGGATGGATCGATACCGCCAAAGTATCGCTGACAAGCCCGGACACCCCACGATTTGTCGCCAATGTCGACAAAGACGTCATTTCCGCCTATCAAAACATGACGAGATTAGCAAAGCCTGTCATTTCTTTGGGTCCCGGTTGCGCGAAGACCGAAGGCCAAGATGTAGCACAAATTGGGGGGACAGAAGCCTTACCGTTGAATGCGCAGAATGGGAGTCGCGCACCGACTGCCGATCTCTCCACGGTGTTTTGAACGACCAGGACGGTTTCTTCGAGCTGTTCACGATTAATCCGAACTCCATTCACGGGATAGACACCGACAGCCCGATCCTTGCGCAGCACGGCCGCAGGAAGACTCAGATTCGTGGCGCAGGCCCGCAGAGCCGATTCCGCCAGATCCAGAAGCTCCTTGATGTCGTCGTCGTTCCACGAGCGCATTTCGTCGAGAAGCCATTCTTCGCGGGGCACGTAGGTCAACCGGGCTTCGGAGTCTGGATCGAAGCGGAAGAGGAAATTACTCTCGCCGCCCATGACGATGATCCCCTGTTTCTGGGCGGGAGTGAGGGTGATCGATTGGTGGATCGCGTCGAGTAAGCCGTGTAGGCGGCCATAATACTTGGGCGCTTCTTCGTAGCCGGCCGCCGTGACGATGCCGACTTTGCGGCCTTGCTCGAGTAGACGCAGGATGCGGGGGATGACGGGACTATCGGGCGTCAGGCAGGCGCCGTCGTCGTATAGGGTGACATCTCCGTCGAAGGTGACGAGCTGGACCTCGCTGGATTGGACGAGGCCTAATAACTGGGCGGAATTGAGGATGAGTCGGATGTCGTTAAATGAGGGGGCGACGAATCGGCGGCGACTGATGAATCGTCGCCTGTCTTGATACTTGAAGGCTTCTTCCAGATGCAGGCGGGTGAAAAAGTTGCCGACTGTAGGCACCAGTAGCTTCAACTTGGATTTGCCGGGTGCGTCGCGTTCATGATGATCGACTGTCAAGGAGGTGTTAGGCATTCATTTTTCATTGCCCGGCCCAGATGGTTCCTGTGAGCCGCAGGGGACCAACGACAAGGATCGTATCAAAAAGAATAAGAAAAAAAAATGGTAGGTGGGCAATCCAGCTCGTGCCCGAGATATCAAGTGGTACACATGAAAAGATGTTGCCTGCAGAGACAGCACAAGCTTTTCTTTTCTTTTCTTTTTTCTTTTTTCGAACGGGACGCCTGACTTACTGTGATCGAGGATCAAGTTTTCGACATCGCGCATGATCTCCGCATAGCGCTGGTGTGTATCGGCGGCGACCGAGTTGAGCCGCTCGCTCGATTCTTGCGTGAGCGCAATTGGGTGCGAGTGTAGTACAAATGGTACAGCCAGGAGTCCCTACCAGAATGTGAGCCGGAATTCATTTCACGGGATCCTGTGGTTTATCTCTGGCATCGACATGCTCTGGCCGGGATTGTGGTGTCTGTGGGTATACGCACCTTGATCCATTCAATCTATGACACTCGATTCGAGTGTGAGCGGTTGCTCTGTTCTAAGTTCCGAGTGCATGGCTAAGGAATACAGACCAATTGATCTCGGCGATGTGTCTATCTCGATCAGAGTTAGCGGGGAAGGGGCCGCGTGTTCATCGTCCCCGTGGAGGAGGCCCCGTGGGAAGTGTGTATATACCTTGAGCGCATCTAGATGATTGGATGGGGATCAGCAGGCAGATACAACGGCCGCAGGCTGCTGACTTGCGAGAGACGGAGAGATCGAGGAGTTCAAGAACGTACATTCCACACGGTAGCGAGTAGTCATGATTAACTTACGTGGTCGGGCTGTGGTGGTCACTGCTAGGGGGGAATGAAAGAAGATGATGGATTGTGGTTTACTTGGTTATTTGGTCTTTCGTTCTGGTTGATCAGGCGAAATGACCGAGCGGAGAAGAAGAGTCGGTGGAGAAGGAGTTGGCGGAGGGGATGAGTTGACCTCAACCCGGCCGCACGTCCCTCCGACATCCGGGCCAGATTGATATGGTCATGTGGTGGGAGAGAGAGAAGTCCATCAGTTGGCAAGAGAGTGGAAGGTTTACAAAGAATCACGAGGCGGTTGACGCCCCACATACAGATCTAATATACAGATCTATGAGACACAATCTTTGCCGAAGAGAGGCAAGGGGTTGAGAGATACACAGACTCTTTGATCACCGATATGGAGATAGGTGATGGACTGTAAGTTACTTGAGATGAGCCAACTGGTCAATTTGGACCAACCCGCCAGTTGACGAACGAAATGAAAGTCACGGTCGGACTCACCCAGGAGTACCCGATGTCAACAGTCGTCAAGACTGGCCCCGATCACTCTTCTGACATAATGACACAGGAACTAGGTCCTGTGAGGGTACTCCAAGCCTATTTAACCTCACCAAGCTTAAACCAAAGAAAGACAATGGTCTTTAAAGGCCAAACAAATCAAGATTCTGCAATAAACATTTACCACAAATGACAGTGCCTTGGTCTACCTAACCCCATCTGGTCTCGTGATTGGATCGACAAGTCCACTGGAACCCTGACTAGCGTCGTGACTCGGACGTGAATCGCCATGACTCACGCTGCCTCACGCTCGACTCACCAGCAGTCTTTTCAACGCCGGCAACTCCACTTTTCCGTCGTTCGACCTTGACTCGATGGCTGTTCGAAGCCTTGTACTCCACACGGCTTCAAAGGGCCATTCCATCTATACACTTGTCCTTGACCTGATTGGCCTCTGAGCGACCTTTTACCGTCTCAAAATCCAAATCTATCAGTGGCTGTAGTCACCCTATGACACTTCCTGGATCTTCAAGCACAGACACTCCACCAGTCGTCCAGGCCGACCGAAGTGTATGCACTACGTAGACCAAAGATTCCAAGTGAGTTACTGTAGATTGCATTCATGATTCTCGTGGCTGAGCGAGTTAGTCACATCGATTCACCCTGACATGACGCTACCCCCTCTCGTCTAGCATAGGTCTAGCACCTCACTCGACTCGCTACACTCGCTACACTCGACAGTGCGAGATTGGTCTACTGCCGTCTCCGGATGAGTGAGCTCCATCGAACTTTGCGGCAGTTCCGTCGACCCGCCCCGATGAGGCTCGTGGGAACGGACCTGGTCACCTCCGTGATTGGCGGTGGGAACTCACTCGTCCGTGCGATCACGGCAGAGATGGAGATGGAGGTGCCTGACCACCTGGATCGAGGACTAAGCGTGCGAGGTTTTTTCAGGTCCAAGTATGACGCGGGTTGTTGCGAGTCAACGGGGAGTAAAAGAAGATCAAAATAAAAAGGGGAAATAATTCCATCAAGGAGCCGAACTATACTCCAATTCGGGATAGGATCAAGAGAGTATAAAGTAGGGCTCATGGAAGCCGGATTTGCCTGAGAAAACATCAACCATCAGCAAAATACCTGCAGTTCAATACACAAGAACAGCCCTGAGACTTGATTTTTTTTTTTCAGTCCTCACGAAACTACATAGGTATCTCTACCGAATACCGTGCCATTTCAATTGAGATTCCATTGCCGGGCATCCATCCTCACGCAACGGCAATCTCCCAATCTCCATCTGCCTCCGTTTCCCGTCGCCCGAATCAAAAACATACTGCACATCTCGATCTCATCCGATCCAGTATATATTTCACTCTCGCACAATGCTCAACGCACAACGATACACCCTACACTCGCCCTTTACCACCATGGACACGCCAGCCCGAGACGCAGAAACCCACCACTCATTTGAGGCGCCTCCTCCCTACTACAATCCCACCACCACAGACAACACCACCACCACCTCATCCTCCTCCTCCATATACCCCCTCGACGAAAAAGATCTTCTCCTGACCCCGGGCTCCCACGAGCCCGGCCTCGCAACATCCGCAGTCCTAACACGAGGCCTGCAAATCCCAACCCGCACCGGCACCACCACCTCGGGCTTCCCTTACCCAGCAGAATTGGCCCACTTCGGGATCTCCCAACACCACTGGCAACAATTCACAGAGCTCATCTGTGAAGAGGCCAAGCTGTCGCGCCAGCAATGGTCGACCGTCATCGGCAAGGGTCTGGGCACACTTGCGCTGGGCGGGTTGATGATCGGGGCGTTGAGTGCGATCCCCGCGATCTGGATGACCCGCCATGTGAGGAGGCGTCAGGAGCAGCGGAACTTCATCGCGGCGATGGCTGGCGCGAGAGGCGAGAGACTGGCTACGCATATCTCCGAGTGGAATGAGACGTTTTTCAGGCCGAGAGGGGTGATGATTCGGGTGGATTTGCCGGATGAGTATATCAATGAGATGGATCAGATGGATGTGTATCGCAAGGATGGGAAGTATATGCGGTCAGTGGAGGAAGCGCGGGATAAGGCTGCACTCAAAGCACGCATCGTGATTATTCCCGTGGATGTGCATGTGGATGTGCCGGAGTCGAGTCAGTCCTCGATTCAGCAATGATCACGATTGAAATGGCAGATCAAACTGCACGTGGAAAAAAAAAAGACAAAAGTGAACGGTATACTGAATTAGCGCGATGAGACTCTTTAATTACATCTGATTTTGAAACTAGATTCTACTCACCTCCAGATGACTGTCGGATTCATCTCATCGAGCATAATTGCTTCTTGAACTGCCCGTCGGTATGTGCTACCGAGAGTACCAAGCCAAGCTATTCTTAATGTAGGAGATGACTATTTGAAACAGGGAGCCTTAAGAACCGAGCCTACGCTATGAGAACATGAAACATTAAAAAAAATTGCGTGGGCTGCATTATTCATGGCTCGAAAAGTCGTCGTGGAGCCAGCCAAGCAGAATGACTGCCATCCTCCAGGACCATCTGTAAGCGACTAAACCTTTGTCGAAATATCACTTCGCTCCACATGCTGCGCAGTCCCATGTTGACCAGTCATAGCCTCCATCTTCTCATCAATCACTTGATCCCGCTCCTCCGCATCCTGGTTACCGTACCGACCGATCTTGTACCAAGGCAGCTCGAAGAGGCGATCCATGCTCTCGAGGGACCGACCCGCTGTCTCGGGAATACTGAACCACACCCAGAGACCGCCGATGATAGTAATGACCGCAAAGCACCAGAAGGTCCCCTTGGGACTGATACCTCCCTCCGCGACGGGGAGCAGCATGTTGGGCACGGCACGCGAATTCCCGTACTGGTTGGCAAAGTGCAGCGTCATGGCTAGCGAGGTACAGAGCGCACGGATACGCAGCGGGAACAGTTCGGCCGTGAGCAGATACTGCATCGAGTTCCAGCCTAGAGCCCAGCCGAATCCTGAAATGTAGATCATGGCAATGGCCCCCTCACTGGCGCCCTTCTTGCTGGCGGGAAGTTTGAAGTTCTTGACCACGCCCATTTCGGGGACCGCGGTCAGGAATCCGGCAATGTAGACCATTGCGATGGCTTGCAGCGCGATTCCGATCAAGAGGGCGCGCTTGCGACCGATGACATCGACCAAGAACAATGCGCAAGCAATGGCGGCGACGAGCTTGATGATACCAAAGATAGCCGTCACAAGCAAGGTCTCGTTGCTGCCAGCGACACCCAGCAACTTGAACAGATCAGGCGCATAGAGGGTAATTGAACCGGCACCAGACCATTGCGACAGAATCTGTGCCATCAGAGCAAGGTAGACACGGTAGAAGTTGGAGGGAATCAGGAAGGTCTCCTTGAGCATGCCCATAAACCCAGTGCCGCGTGTGGCTTCCATTTCAATCTCGTGGGACGTCTGAATCGCGGTAATCTCGCGGACGAGGTACTCGTGATCAGGCGGTAGATGACGGATGCGGGAGAGATTGAAAATGGCCTCTTCGACCTTGCCACACTTGATCAAGTAGCGAGGGGATTCGTATTGGAAGAAAGACAGACAGAAGATCAAGCCAGCGAAGATGATGTGTAGACTGGTGGGGACTTCCTGCTGGGAGTTAGATCGATGTTCTCACATAAACGACAATCAGATGCCTTTGCGTCGAGTCGTTGCGATTCTTGTTTGACGTACCCATCGCTTATGTGTGTAATCGCCCATGTTAAGTTGGCAACCATAGTTTGTAAAGTAAGCCAGCACAATTCCTAAACAACAAAATTTGATGTCAGTATGAGATCTTTGACGTCTGTAAAAGAGATGGGTCTCCGGGTGAAGAGCAATCACACTTGGAGCAGAACCAAAGCGCAGCGAAAAACAGCTTACCAAGATACACAAATCCGGTAAAGACACAGGTGCAAAGACCACGGATCGCCGCCGGAGCCTACATGATTATTAGCCAGTGAATTCCAGGAGCTGTTTCTGTTCATCGCCGATACTCACAATCTCTGCAAGATATACTGGAGCCACAACCACTGTCTGTCCGACACCGAGACCGGCAATGAAACGACCCGCATAAATTGCGCCAAGGTGTCCGTTGTTCGCCATGAAGATGGCAATTCCGATCATCCAGATGACGCATAGCTGCCGAGTTGCCCAAATACGACCGATACGATCACACACCAAGAACGCACTGGGAAGAGCAACATCATGGTCAGCACTGAGAGTTTTCAACTTTTCATTTGCGGTTGACTTTCCGGCTCGTTCTTGGTGAGCAGCCTTTCCAAGAAGGGTTCACTTACAAGAGAGCACCGCCCACAGAGCCAATCTGGACCATGGCAGAGACATTGGCTTTGATATTGGTCTGCTCCACCTTGGAATAAGAACTGTAGTGGATATAACGCTGGAAGTCCTTGGAATTGAAGGCGCCTGAGATGAGACCCTCATCGATACCTCGAGCCGCACCCATCAGTCCAAAGGACACGACGGCGAACCATAGTCGCCAGTTGAAGACCTCTTTGGGTTCCCCGAGGTTCTTCAACCGGAAAATGTTGACTGGCTTCTTGGCTCCGCCTGCCATGATGAGCTTTGTTGGGAGTGAAGTGTGATAGCTCGGGTTGTATCTCCCGGTTAACCTCACGATGTGTTTCTTTGTCTGGCGCAGTAGTCAAGCGTACAGGTAGAGGGCGAAAGGGAAAACAGAAATCTTGAAGGATAGAGGACAAGACAAGGGCTGCACAACCGACGATGGCTCTCGAAAGATCAAAGTAGAGTCACGGAAAAGCTCGACTCTTTAAACGCCCATGACACTTTCAGCTCTCTCCTCCAAAGAGAGACCCCCCACGACAAGGACAGGACATGCGACTGCGGGGTCAAATACTGGGGCAAACCGAAATCTCCCGCGGGGCCCCAGGTGATGCGCGGGTTCTGGACATATTCGGCAGGTCTCACATGGACTGTTCAATCATACCCATGGACATGGCGCTTGATGGCCCCAACCTGACACCGTCAGTCTGATTCGCATCTCATCCATCATGAAGAGTGCACAGGCGAGACTCGATACTGACTGGCTCCCTCGGCGAATTAGTGGAAACTTGGATCGACTCCGCTCATGGGGGTCGGGGGATCCACGAGGTCGCAGTACCCCAGAATTCTTTTTCGGGGATCATTTACCCAGCAGGAAGTTGGTTCACCGGCCGGAAGAGGTACCACGACAGCCTCCATATGCCGTCTGGGGGATTGTGCAGCCGATGGTCGGGGGAAACAAGCGACCTTCCTCCAGTCCCGCGAGTCCAGTCAAGGTGCTTTGACGTTAGACTCGACCCGTCCACAGCCACGAATGGCAAGCTGCATGCCAACCTGCCAAGTCCTGGGAAATTTTCGGTTCGAGGGAGCTTGAATGACACGGCAGGATGAGATGCGAGCCGAGTACGACACCCTGAGCGGGAGCTCCAACGGTGATGGATCGTCATTCGACAATATCGCCGACCTCATTGGATCCTTCGGTCCAATTCCACCCCGGGACAGCCCTGGCGTCGCGGACAGGGATGTATAGACGTGCAGCGGAGGTGCCGGGGGGGGGGGAGTCACGCGCTGATCACGCTGGGGAGAGGAGTAAGAAGAAGGGCCGATTTGAGGACTGACCATCTTTTCGGATGGTCGTTGTCTTCCCATGCACGGCCCGAGCTTGCAGGTGCTCTTAAACTCGCGCTCGCGATGCGACGAGTTGCAACTTGCCGGTGTCTTTGAGTGCTTATGGAAAGCCGAATTGCACAGGGGTGGTGGGCCTGACGTGAGCGTTGCAGGGTTCCTGCTGGGAACCTCTCCGGGCTCATTGAGTGCATGCTGGATACTGGCGCAGTGCTGGCTGCTGCATGTCGTGTGTTGACTGTGTAGTGTGTAGTGTGTACAGGTAGTGACTAGTTAGTGGTAGACTGTAGTCAGTAGTGTGTACTTCTAAACGACAATCAGAGCGCCACGGAAGAATAGCGTCTAGCCGACGGTGCCGAAAAGGGAAATCCGTACCCCGGCTGAGTGAGACAGCAGTGGACCGAACCGCGTGGTCGAGTATGGATGCCGTCCAGATGCGACGATTTCAGCCAGAGGAGGCCGGAAGAAGGTCCATTACCCAGATAGAGAGTTCCTTTGGCTTTGAGGCTCGGTGAACTTCCGAGGGAATGTTTTCAGTGGGGGATGGCACCCCCCACGGCTGGAAACACTCGGGGTGAACTGGGAGGGTTGACCACAGAGCACAACCTCGCGGGATCCGTGGCTGACCAGGCCAAGAAGTGCAGAGACTTGGCTTGAGTTGGGGGGGGGGGGACCTCTAGACACTCTCATCCCCCAGAATCCAGACTCCAACCGGAGAATCACTTCACGAATGAAGGGTGTCGGTCGGAAGCTTGAACCCGTCCTCGGGCCTCGTGGATCGACACTCCGCCGAGGCGGCTGGCCGCGCTCGCCGAAAGAGGCAATGTCTCCGGGTACATCATCCTATGATCCTACTGTAGTCTATCCTCCACAGTCCAGGATGTGTCAAGACAGCCAGGAGTGGACACTGGAGGGGATAATGTTCCATCCCGACGATACCATATTCGAAATACGGCTTGTCCGCGGCATATCCAAGACTGTGAGCGCTACAAGTAACCGTCGAAGGTGAGGGGTCCAGAGCGAGTATCTCGGTGAGAGTCAGAGCCTCTGCGTAGAATCCTCGAGTGTTGGCCGAATCTTCGGTCAACGCGTCCAGCTATGAAGCCGGGGAATCACTTGCCGGGTGATGCTGGAGCATCTTCGGAGGAGCAGTAGTGTCAGACTGCTCCGTGCTCCACAGGACCGGCGAATGAAGCAATGCGCATGGAGCAGTCGTCCATCACAGTCTCTTTGGGTGCATCATTGACCGGCAAGTTCAAATTGATAGATCCACGATGGTATCATCAAATCAGATCCATCACTGTACGAACTCACACAAAGCACCTGCATCTTGTGGCCAGTTCCCCGGTTTCCTCGCAGATACCCTTGGCAAAGTCTGATTGCGAGGAAGCTGGAGCTGGAGCCGGGGATTTGAGTTTGAGAGGGGCGGCCGACTTGGCGTGGCGTGGGCGTGGAAGATATACTTTTCACGGCTCACCATCCATCGAAATGGATGGACTCAGCTTACTTAGTCGTGGACCGCTGGACACTTTCATCTTCAGCTGAGTACTGCCGATAAAAGGCGATACAGGCTCAAGCTGAGATTGGGTCCTGGGTCCGATGATCGGATGGAAACAAAGCTAAGGTTGTATGCGGTTAATAATTGCCTCGAGTTACTACTAAAGGTACTAGGTAAGGTACCTTCCATAGTTACCGCCCCCAAGACCCTGTCACATGTAGTATGTCTGTGGAAGTTCCCTGCTATGTGACTATGTCCCTTCTGAATGAGTGAGAAAGCTAAGAATGGAAAAATCCCACCTAGACCTGTACTGTACTCGGAATGGAGGTGAGAGAGGAATGGAAGATCATTCCACCATATACCTCTATCATCCTTTGATTTCAATCAATCGGGGAAGTTCGTCGAATGGACATTGGAGGTAAGAGAAAGATTAAGGTAGTAAGCTCGAGAATTAGAAAGCTAAACATTTGGTTTCCTCTATCGACAACGCTCAACACGCTCACCACAGTGACCATTTGCACAGATCGCCCCCAGTGTAGAAAACTTCGGAGAACGTCCCCGCCAAATGTGAGGAATCAACTTCATGATTCTACTACTGCCTGAGAAATTTTCAAGTATGTAGGATCAAAGAATATACCACCGACGGTCCGTAGGCCTAAGTAGTTCCAAAATCCAATCCCTCATGCTCCACAGAGTCCATACACCATGGTCATTTTGTGTCGACATCACGTCTGGTCCCACTCACAAATCAACTAGAAGTGGCGTGTCAAAATGCCCAAACCCCTTCACCACACTCATCTCGTCAATATCCGCAAACTTGGTTTTGAACGTCCAGCCACCCACTTCGTTGGAGAGCATTTGAATCCGATGATCGGACTCTTCGGACGCCTGGGCATCTGCGGTCTTCGCAGACTGCCAAAGACAACATCCGAAAATTCCAAGCTCAGAGACGGTCTCGCCGCTGTCCAAGACGGCAGGTCCCATGAGGAGATTGCTTTGAAGCGGTGGGTGGATCCGCTCCATGAGAATGTATGAGCTCCACTGCGCCTCGGGGGTGAGGGATAGGTAAGGCGGAATATCGCTTCCGTAGACATTGTGCCCGCCGCCCTCTAGCGAGGGTTTAAGGATATAGTTCATCGATTGAACGAGATCGCAGGCGAGCTTTCGCGCGTGGAGACCCTGCTCCGATTCATCCATTAGATACATGGGCATGAAGGTTTCCCGGATCATGCTCGCCTCGTGTCCGGGAAGAAATGCCTCGAGCGTGCCGGGCGCGGAAAGCGCTTGTTGGACCTTCTTAAAGGTCGTGATGTGCGACAAGACCGATGGACATTTGATGGCCGTTGACTGTTCAAGCTGGATTCGCGCCTTGATGCCCACATCGTCGTACTCATGGGCCTCGTATCCTGCGCGCATGTACACCACGGAGATTTCTAGTCCCGACTCGAGCCACGGTGGCTGGAAAAGCAATTCGCGGTCTTGTCCTAGAGATGTGTATTGCAGGACGTCGGCTCCAAACTCGAGCCGATAGGTAGGCACCGGGACTTGCCGATCCCAAAGCTCATACTCGATTGGGCGCTCGTCCGCGATGTTGAACTGTGTAGATTTAGCTGAGCATCTAGACATGAGTTCTCGCTCCTATTCTGAACAAGCACGTACATTATTCGGCTGCACTATCATTAGTACAGCCGTTGCTTTGACCCCTTTAGATCTTGCGTGTCCATAGGTCTCGTGAGCAAGGGCAAGAGAGGATCCAATGGACTTGATGTTTCTGTTGGTAGCAAGTGACGTAGAATCAAAGGCCACGCCGCTGGTCTCGTACATCCCAGTGCGGGCAAGATAGTGATGCATGACTTGAACCTTGTCTGCATGGGAGCCGCCGGACGCGGAGAAAGTGTTCATCTCGACTTGCTTGAGGCTCGCATCGGAAAGTTCATCTTCGTCGTCGGACTCCATCTCCTTGTCATGATCGAGATGAAGCATGTAGTCTGAACGGAAAAGGCCTAAAGAGATGGACTGGACATAGCCGTCTTTCTTGACTGCCTCATGGACACTCCATAGTGCCTTGGCTAGAGAATCAGTCGGAATGATGTCTCGGATCACATTGTAGAGCCATTGATCGTCTTCGGCGACAGCGCAATACAGACGATTGAACACAGTCTGAAGTTTGATCGCTTGGTCGAATCTAGAGCGAGGAACCGCTGTCGGGAAGCACTGTGGTATGTCTTCCATCAGCTGCCCGGCAACATGTACTGTCTCACGATGGGACAGTTTGGTGACCTACAGCGACGCCGACCGGATACGAAGAGACGGTGTTCTCCGTTTGCGACCGCACGCTTTTCAGCAGAGAGCCGTGGTTGACTTTATTGGCATCTCAGCATTTTGGGTTCCCCTCTTCGGTTTGTGTCGTCGAGAAAAGTGACATACTCTGTAGTGTCGGCTCAGTAGTTGATGAGGGACGAACGTCATACGGCGTGGGGCAGGATGGACTCCCACGAAGAGACCCGACTTACCTGCCAATCTTTGATCTGATCGACCAAGTGAAGGATTCGATCCTCACTCAGATCTTCCATCTTAAGAGGCGCCATGTTTGAAGCCTGTCGGCCAAGTTGGGACGGGGTAGAAAGATCGAAAAGCGATGTCCGAGGACAGAGAATTGCCCCATGCTCGAGACATGACAGTCGCTGCAGGTCAAGTTGCATTCGCACCACCCAAGGTCGATGGTGGGGGGGGGGGGGGGGGCCTGAGTCCTTTCCAGGACGGCTCAGAACGCATCGCTCGTGTCCTGCATAACTAGCGCGGGGACAAGCCGCTCACCAGAGGCTTAGCATTCTTAGGGATCCGGTCGCGCAAGGCATTGAGCCGGAAGCCGCTGTCATGAAAATCCTACGGAATCTGAAGCAGTCCCGACATGATAATTGCTCGTTCATCACATCTACTGAAAAATCTGGCCAGATCAAGAGCACCGCGCCAGAGTCATGAAAGGGACTGTGGACCAAATGATCTGCATCTTGATAAAAAAGTCCTCAGCTTCAAAGGGAGTCACGCAGGCTTTTGGCATTAACAGCGGTCAAGGATATTATCACATGAGACTGGGTTGGCATCAAGCCATCTAAACACTGAAAAACATTGAGTCGCGATCGTCACTGATCAACCTTCCGTATTCCAGCATGAGTCGCCACCAGACCAGTTTCATATCTTCGTTGCGCAGCACCCGACGAGACCAGTCATAACTGTTTTGAGCCACGCGTTTCCCCAATTCTTGACCTTCGGGCTCTTGTGTCAGATATCGTATAATCTCAGGAAAGTCACGCAGATCCATGCTGATCGGTATGTAATGAACCCACGGAATTAACCAGTCGTTATGCTACTCTTGGTAAAGCGTTTGCTTGAGGACTGCCGATTTCGACATCAAGAGACGGTAAAAGCGACCACTGAGACCGTTACCATCCAGATCGAGGTTGTAGCGAGACTTGTATCCCTCGGAGACATCGTCTCGTTGGCCCTCCTTAATATGGAACTTATCTACTTGTTCCTTATATGCGGGATCGTTATATTGGACGGCTGCTGTCATTCGTATGCGGGTAAAGTTGGACAGAGCCGCTATGGTTGACTTTATCTGGACCTAGTCGGAGTCGTGTGGAGCCATTCGCTCATACTGACTTAGTAGATTAACTGGTAAGCTTTCGTTCAAAGTCATGAGAACCAAGCGTTGGCGCTGGAAGTCTCGCCAGTTGTCAGAGGTCGATTGACCTCCCGTGTTGGATCCAGCCTAATAGACGATATTCTGTTTCTGTTCCTAATTAATGTCTAAGTCTTTATTGTAATCACCCATTCGCATTCTCTCGGCATAGAAAGGGCTCGGGTAAAGAAGGTCGTTAAAATAGGATGGTTTGGATTGCGAAAAAACTGGGACTAGGGAGTGTGTAATAGTCATCGAGGCGGGATGGCGTAGCCCGGCATGAATACTATAGAGTTCGGGAAACTGGCAGACCTCTTTGCTGAGTGTGACATTTTCTAGGAATCCTATCTCCGTGAGAACTAGAGAGCCTATAGCGGGTAGAGAGAGATCCCGTGCTGGCGTGTCAGGCGGGCAAGATACAGAAAGTGCATCCTAGGTGTTTTGTTTGCTAATGTCTAGTAGGTCGATATGCTGAGCAAGACTGGGTCGGTCAGAGGGTGGCAGTGGATTGGTACGTGGAACCTGAGCCACCCTTAAGGCACGGGATAGTATATCATGGGGGACAACAATCTTCGCTTTATCCATAGTATTTATCGCTAGCGTTATGTTAGGTAGAGTCTGTAACACCTCGGCATCGAGCCAGGAGGCCAAGGTAAGACTCATCTAATGGTCAGGGTTGAGTGGTGCAGCCTGATCGCCATGGGATATAGTGAAAGTGTGTAGTTCGTTTCCCGGACATATAGTAGCAAGATTCTTTACGCGCGCTCGAATGTCCGAGGGAGCTATACCCTATAGCGGCTGTATAGCTACCATCATGGTGTCAAACTCATCGATCAATAGGAAACCTTGTTGCTTTGCCGCATAGAACCATTTGTCAAAATTTACGGGCGGTTTTCGTCCGTATTTTCTCTCGTACTTTTTGTAGCAGGCCTCCAAAGTCCGAGATTGGTTCTTGATTATCGAATTGAAATTATCCTCTGCTTTTATAGCAAGATGGTGGACGGGATGAGTAGATGGCTCAAACTTGACTGGCGGCTACGACTACAAGGACTCGCTCCACCAGGAGTCCAAGACTGACGACGAGGGAATGGTATTGCTTAGAATTGAGAATTGGCCTAGGAAAGCGAATAAAGGCAGCAGGAGTAGACATGCAAGTTTCCGACGTAATGTGGATGGGGGTAGATCGTTGAGCCCGATCTTTAATGACAGGGCTGAGAGCAGCGGCGAGATGAGGCCATCATATGGTTTCTGTTCTTTCAACAGCCTATTCAGGGCGGTCGCCGAGTAAGATTCGATGGTCAAGGCTGACAGAGTGTGACTAGTCATGACCTATAGGGAATGATTGTCAGTCAATCATCTTAGGTAATTTGGATAGGAAGAGCATCGTCATTATACAAACCAGATAGATAGTACCGGCTAATTCTGCGGAATGAAAAAAGGCCTATAGGACTACCTGCCACGGGATCACCGTAGAGGGAGGCCAGATGAACAGTACGATCATGAGGCACAGTAGGACTCGAAGAACAAGGGTTTCTGCTACTTTGACATACAATGGCTGTTCGACGTGATCGCGATAACTATGGAGTAAGAAAAACCCCAACGATTTCGTTAGCACAAAACACGCGAGCATCACGCTGTGGAGTAAAAAAAAATCATTGAGTTTCCTCGGAAGAAGAAACAACGAGCATAGCGCGAGTAAGCCCCAGACGACAGATTGTGTCGTTAATTGCAGTTTCGGGCATTGTCGAGGTAGCCGTTGGTGACCCGCTGGACTCGGGAGCGCAGGCAAGTTTTGTTTGCGACATGAGATTGTGAATAAGCCAAACAATAAGGTCTAAGGCTATGTAGATCAAAAAAAAAAAAAATAAGCGTTTCGGGTTCAGTAGGCTTTCAGGGTAGACGCAAGAAGACTTGATAGCTCACCGTAGCCGCAGTACTGTTGTAGCTCATATCGATGAGTCGGCTGAACGCTACCAAAAGCGAAGCTCCCTATAGAATCGTATTGACCTTGGGAGGGATCTCTCTCGAAGAAGATCCCTCTTTGGCGATGAGAACTGGGAGTCTCAGCAGCGTTTTCCATCTCAGCGCGAAAAGTAAGATCGCCTAAGAAATACATTCGACGCGGATATCGTGACCCAAAGACCACAACCCGTTCGCATATTCGTTGAAAGCCGCGCTGCTGGCAGCCACGAGGTACGCGATGCTTCCTTCCATGCTGAGGGTTTGCTTGATTTGCACAGCGAAAGGGCCAGCAGAAGGAATTTCCTCTGGTTTTGGGAAGAGGGTCCAGATAGAATACGGTCAGTTGGTCAGCGGTCTCTATCCTCCTCTGGACTGCTTCAGCGGCCCCAAAATTCACCAACGGTGTCGATACACGCAGTTTGAGATGCGGACGAGTAACATGTCAAAAACTGCGAGATGGGTCTCTGCGCCTGGAATTTTTGAGGGGAAGAAATACGAGGTCGCGCAGTAGAGGCCGCGGCAGTGGCTGTGATCCATGATGACCCCCGGTTTCTGTCAGCGCTGATTTCTACTATCTCCTGGCCCCCTTTGGCGTGACTGTTTGTGCGCAAGTATTGACAAGGAATTTGAGATTGTGGAGGCGGTGCAAGCGCCACGCAAATTGTTTTATCTTAACTGCTGAGCCCACAGTAAAAGTAGCAGGCATGTCCGTTATTGCGGATCGAAGCGACGCTATAATCATTTATAATGGCGCCAAATTTCACTTCCGTCGGGAATTCCACGATCTGATTGGCTACATTCTGTGTGGTCATCTTCGGGTAAAACCACCTGACCTGGGTCACGTGTCTTTTATTTTAAAACGCCTCTTAACTATGTCCCCAGGGGCTGAATTTCACCTCCGGCTGGATCTTCGGCCGCTGATTGGCTCCTTCCTGGGTAAAATCATGTGACTTGGTAAACCACTTGATTGGGCTTACTCTCCAGTCTCCACTCTCCAGTATCCACTCCATACCTTCCTGCTGCCCGCTATTAATACAGTCGGCGCAGAATATGAAGGAATACGCTGGCAGTCAACGAATTAATTATAGCAGTTGCTTCACTCCGCAGTTCCTTCCGAGGGGGAGGAAGTCTAGCCCTAGGAATACTCGTACCCAACAATTTGCATGAATTAACGATGCCCTCTATTGAGACCAAAGGAAAACAACGGTTACTCCCTGACAGCGCTTAGCGTGGATCGCTACTCCCCCCAACGGCGGCAAAACAACCCTACTAACCTTAAGAACCCTGCGGCGACCTATTTAGCTGAGTGATCGCTTTCAGCTCTTCAAAATTACTCAGACGTCCCAAGACGACTGTGAGCGCGTATAAGTCCAGCCGAGTAGTTACCAAACGGCAAGGGGCCTCTTTGGGGGACTATGCTGTTTACCGATAAGTTCTCTCCTGTGTAGTCACACAGTAATTATTCCATGGGTAGGTAAGGTGTAGAACTGTATAAGTTAGTGTATACTGAAAGAACTTGAGTAAACATAGCCCAATAAGCGGGAGACCCAGCAACTTTCCAGTGCTAAAAGACTCATTTCCTCGTCAGTAAAACCTATCAATACGTGCGCTAAATTCATGGATTTATACTGGAGTCATTCGCCATGCTACCCTGGATCTCCCTTCTCCCATACTTCAAAAACTCTAGAGACGGCGATTGTGAGCGCACGGATCCAGCGATTGGGAAGGGTCACTTTTCGATCATGGTAGGAGGCTTCTGAGATTGTCCATCACAAGGCGCATTTTAATAAGGTACCAGAGTCTGCAAAGTACTCCGCTTTGCTCGTCGCAGACGATACTCAACATAGGGCCCCTTGAGGGGTTGCTCATTGAATATATTCTTTGGAATGTTTGGCGAGGTTCTTGCCTTGAGCAATCTTTGACACGACGGTGACCAAGTAGGCCAGAACTTGTGAAATGTCTGGAGTGATGTTCATGACAAACCGTGGCTGCAGGCGCACTCGCGGCACTTCCAATTTCGATTTCAACATACGTGTCTGGAGTGCGGAAGACATTTAGAAGCATGTTAACGTGGCCCCGGCACTTGAAGGTAACGTGACCACCGGTCTATGCTGCGACAGATGTCCCTTCCCTTTTGAATCATGGAGATCCTCGTCAAAGCACCCCTCCCAGCATCGAATGCGGGGTACGGGTCATGAACGTGTCTCTGCTGGAGGACTGCTGCAGATCTGATCCGATTCAAATTGTTAGAGACCGCAGTGGAGACGGACATTTCCCCATTTGATTCTGCAAACGATGTGTTGATTTGCTCCACATTTTCCGGGGTTTCTTCAGCCTAATATAGGATAGCGGTCCCCCTTACGGTACGTGCCAACACCACCATGACTACCTACTAGTTACCGAGCACTTCATCATTGACCTGATGTTTGGTGAAAGAGGCTGAGCTTGATATTCCTCAGTGAGGATAATCTTGAATAACACGAGTCAGAATTGCACGCTGGATGAAGATGTTGAACATTCATTTCTCGTCAAGTCGCAAAAACTGTCAGCCGGAAGCGTCAAGTGCGACAGCCCCTCAAAGTACATCCGGCCAGGCTAGATCTCTACCGACCTATGATGCCACTCATGGTGTCGGCAAGCACTATGATGAGTTCCGGGGACAACTGGAGAAATCGTCCACGATCCAACAACAGGAATCAAATATTCCGACCTATCGGTTGCTTCTTTCAAAACTAGACATGTCTCAATCCTGGTTTGAAGCTTGCCAAGTCAGCTTCGATCCACATGTCGGTTTCGAGCAGTCTGCTTGACAGGGATAATGGCTTACCTCGACACGGAGCCACCGTCTGGGGTACAACTCCTCAGCGCGTGATCCTGAAACGTGAAAAAACCGAATCCCGTCATGTGCGCGTGTGGCCTACACGCCAATGCCATCCGAGTCTTACAGCATGCACACCCTTCACAAAAGGCCAAGGCAGGCTCAGAATCCCTCTCCTCGTCCTCGCAACTCCGGCGGAGATGAGAAGAATTTGGTTAGTACGACAAGATTTATCGCAGACCTGAGCGCAAGCCGCTCAACAGATATAAAATCTGCCGTCTTTGCTCATCCTCATCTACGACACATACTATGAAGTAGCCTCGATCAGTGCCCCGAGTCAAACATAGTCAGCATGTACAAAGCTCTGGCAACATTACTGTTGGCCGACCTGGTTGTCGGTCACGGCCACATCTCCAATATCGTGGTCAATGGAGTGTCCTATCAGGGCTGGGATATTGGTTCTTTTCCCTACTTATCCAATCCTCCAGTTGTTGCTGCATGGGGAACTCCCAATACCGGCAATGGATTCATTAGTCCGTGTAAGTCTTGATTTCTATCCCACAGGTGCTCGACATGAACAAGCCATCAAGATGGGTTCACTTTTACTATCCGGGCACCATCCCACGCACAAACGATTCTTATATATGATTCTTTGCTGTGTTGGATGTGAAACTGATGCTTTGTGAGCCAGCCTCATATGATTCATCGGACATCATTTGCCACATGGATGCTACAAACGCCAAGGGTCATGTTGTCGTTGCCGCTGGGGATAAAATCAATCTTCAGTGGACCACCTGGCCGGACACTCATCACGGACCTGTGATCACTTACCTCGCAGATTGCGGTGCTTCATGCGAGACGGTCGATAAAACGACGTTGAAGTTCTTCAAGATTGACGCCGTGGGTCTCGTCGACGAGAGCACCCCTCCAGGTACCTGGGCCGACGACCAGTTGATTGCCAACGGGAATAGTTGGATGGTCGAGATCCCACCCAAGCTGGCACCTGGCAATTACGTCCTGCGCAATGAGATCATCGCCCTGCACAGTGCAAACAATGCGGATGGGGCTCAAAACTATCCACAATGCTTCAACTTGCAAGTCACTGGATCTGGGTCGGACAAACCTTCGGGTGTTTTGGGTACGGATCTGTATAGCCCAACTGATCCCGGCATCTTGGTCAACATCTACCAGTCTCTGGCGAGCTACACTATCCCCGGACCTGCTCCATACACCGGTGCTGTCTCCATCGCTCAAGCCACCTCAGCCATCACGGCCTCTGGAACGCCCATCACGGGATCCGGTGCGGTCCCTACCACAACCACGGCTCCTACCACAACCACGGCTGGGTCTGGACCGTCGACTACTAAGACATCAACGACTACACTGGTCACCAAGACAACCACAACGAAAGTCCCTACTACGACCGGATCTGGGTCCGGGTCTGCTTCCACTCAAACAGTCTATGGTCAATGCGGTGGGCTCAGTTGGAATGGTCCTACCGCATGTGCGGCGAAAGCGACATGCGCTTCTTACAATCCTTACTACTCTCAATGTGTTCCCTCAAGCAACTAGATCTATCTTGGCCTAGTCCTGCCTTGGGGTAGATTGACCTATCATGAATATATTGGCATAAACATTCTCAGTTTGATATCACTGTATCCAGGTGCTAATTTACTCCAGTGTACAGGAGGGTACAGTTAACCTCCCGAAATGCATACCAATGCGTGCAAAGGAACATGAAAACTCCTGCTCCCCTCACCCGCCATTTAATCCAAGGGACTTCCCATAGAATGACACTTGTTTCGACCTCGAATAAAGTGTATCAAAGGCTGAGAGTATAATGAGATATCAAGGCATTTCGTGTTCAAAGTCTATCGTTGGCAAGGCCCGGCTTGAATCGGTAAATCCACGTCGAGATGTCCAGATCGGGACACCACATCTGCCAGGGTCAGCGCGCGCGGGGCCGCTAAGAGGACAGTATCTGACCTTCACAACTACTATGTTCGAGAACAGATGCTGGATCTCGCACATGTCCATTATCCATGACCCAAGTAACCGGCACTCAAGAAGACGATCGACTGAAGTGAGACCAAGTCTTGTCGCAAATGTAAGCTTCTTGCATACAAGCCGACCGTCCCCACACAATCTCCAACGACGAGAAGCACAGAATCGAGGTCTCGCATGCAGCCCGTCTGACACACATAGTTCAACAGTTGACACGGGACAAAAATGACGCTCAAGAACTTCATCCCTCTCATTGCCCTGCTGCTTTTGTCATCGTGCGCTAGAGCGATCAATATCATTTCTTCCAACGACGATGGCTGGGCGGAAGTCAACATTCGCAGCCTCTTCGATAGCCTCTCCACCGCCGGCCATTCCGTCGTAGTGGTCGCTCCGGCGGAGAATCAAAGTGGAACAGGTGAGTTCGCCCGATCGGATTGACTCTATTCACAACATGTGGGTTCCAAGCTGAAAGTGAAACACGCAGGTTCTTCGCAAAAGCGTCCTACACCTCTCGCTGAGCCCTGTCAGTTTTCAAGTTGTCCAGCAGGCAGTCCAGCCATCGGACACAATGCATCACAACCTCGGTTAAATTATGTCAACTCGTTTCCCGTCACAGCGATGAAGTATGGAATTCACTCGATTGGCCCTCGCTTCCACGCTGGCTCTCCCGACCTTGCGGTTGCTGGCCCGAATGTAAGTCCACCTAGGGAGACTGACTGATGGTCTCCCCCAAGACAAGCTCTCAGCCATCTAAGTTGCTTGCATCCAACTAACTCAGTCGCGCAGGTGGGGAACAATATCGGTCTGACTGTTCTCCTCTCTGGCACTGTCGGAGCAGCTGCTTATGCAGCCCACGATGCAGGCATCCCCGCCATCGCTTTCTCCGGCGCTAGCGGATCCCAAACTGCGTGGAACGCTACACCCAGCTATCCGCACTACAGCAAACTGTACGCTCAACTCGCGACCATGCTGGTCAACCAGGTCACTCGTTCTGGAAAGCCGTATTTACCCCAAGATGTGAGTAAATTCAAGGGGCTTATCAAGTAGGCTTGAGACTCACGTCACGTACAGGTCTGGCTCAATGTCAACTTTCCAGCCGTGTCCGATAAGTGTAATACCACGAGTGATTTTTCATTCGTGCTGTCCCGTATACACGTTGCCATCCCGTTCATCACACCGGCAGATGTGGTAAGCTGTGGGAAGTCAAGGCTGCCGAACGAAATTGCGGTCTCTCTAGCCTCGGGGTGTTACGTGAGCGTCTCGGTCGGGATGGCGGGCACTAAAGATGATGCTGATGCCGTCCTGCAAGGGATCGTCAGGAAGAACCTCATGCCGCTTCTCAGCTGCTTGCCGTGATCGGTGGAACAATATTGTCCACTGTGCAACTAGCTCGACTCCCAATCATAGCTAGATAAGCTTCGAATGTTAGAAGCATTCTCGGCTACAGCGTACTCAACGTCGAATCTAGGAGACTGGTCGGACATCGGTCCTCCTAGCATGTTTCTCGTGCAGATGAATCATTCAGGACCTGCCGATCTTCTACGGTCGCGAATCATGCACGGTGAACATGGAGTCTATCCTGTTGGATCAAGGACCACGCAGAGTCATCCACAGACGAATCATCCTGATCGTGCTTACCACGAGTAGCAGGGACGCGGGGATCCTTCGTTCAAGTGGGGTACTTCCCTGTCAGGCGCCAGACCAGTTTGGGGTTGAAGTCCGCTATCTCGTTGAACTATCTCGGAATGAACGCGATTCTGCACTATACTCCAAGGAAGGTCGAGCATCTCGGACTCATGTTTTGTGCCGTATGTTGCAGACGGTGCTTGGGAGAAAAGATATAAGAAGGCTCGGGTCCTTCCACAATGAGATGGGGATCTAGGGCAAGCCTTCAGAGCATTTGAAATCATGATCTTCTCTCGTCTGTACGGCCCACTGGCCCTTTGTTCCTGGGCAGCGGCAAGCCCCAGCCCAAAGCTTGTCAATCGTGGAACAATAGCGCACGACCAGCTTGGTAGGTCGCAATTCCCGTCATGATTGTTTGCAGGGTTGGACAGTACAGCCTGAACCTGGAGCTGTTATTATCAAGTGCGTTCGCTCGCTAATTGTATTCACCCTCAAGTTGGGTTTCCCCAAACCGTCCCATCTGGTGTTACTGGCCAAGTATATCTTGCCTACCAGCCAACTCTGGACGTAGTCAATGGCTGTGTACCATTCCCTGCCGTGGATGCCAATGGTAACACCAAGTAAGTCACCCCTCTGATTATGAAGTTCCCTTCAACGGGATCCGAGTTAGTTGCAGAAACTTATCAATCATAAAACTAGCGCTGGCCTGAAGCCCTCCGGTGCACCTAGCGGCGATTGCAGCAGCAGCACCGGCCAGATCTACGTTCGTGGTGGAAGCCATGGAAACTACTACGGACTGATGTACTCGTGGTACATGCCCAAAGACGAGCCATCCGACGGATTGGGTCATCGTCATGACTGGGAGGGTGTCATTGTCTGGCTGTCCCAGTCTACCAGCACCTCGGCTAGTAATGTTGTCGCAGTTTGTCCTTCGGCCCATGGTGGCTGGGATTGCTCTACGGATGGATTCACACTCAGTGGCACAACCCCCTTGATCAAGTACTACAGCCCCATCTGGCCCATAGACCACCAATGTGGTTTAACAAGCACCAAAGGAGGATTTCAGCCGTTGATCGCATGGGAGTCTCTGCCTGCTGCCGCTCAAAATGCGCTGGAAACCACGGACTTTGGCAAGGCGGATGTGCCATTCAACGATGCCCGTTTCAACAACAACCTCGCTAGCGCCACTTTCTGAACATAGCTCTAGCATAGGCTCTCGAATTTTGATGGAATTTGCAAACATTGAGCTCATTGAATAGGGTGTGCCGGAGTGTGATAAACCGCGACTGAGAAGGCATGTTCTTTGAAACCTGTTATCAGCATGTGATCTTATCGGTCCAGATGTATGAATGCACAACATGAAGGCTTTATAATTGGTTCAGGTCTATCGCAAAAGTATTCTACACCTTCACCCCACACCTCTTGCATCTATTCGGACCGAGCACTTTTTGTTTTTTTGCTTCGCAATTTCATCATGAGGAAGACAAGCGCGTAGGATGAGATACAAAAGAGCGCAGTGATCGCAGTCTGTAGTCAAGTTGTCAGTCTTTTTCTTGGTCGTTTTGAAGACAGGGGAGCGAGATTTCGTCATACATCTCTCCAAGAATAATACTTAGCCTGAAGGTTGAATGTCTTGGCATACTCGGCACCAGACGAGTACTGGCAGAACGAGCAGCTGGTGGAGTTGGGGTCAAGTAAATAGCCAGGCCGGGAGGACAAAAAGTCCGACATATACTCGCCACAAGTCTGGCCAGAAGGAGCACTGAAAGTGACGTATTCCGAGGGTTCGCACTCAACTTTGACATCCCACAGAATCTCGCCCAACAGACCACCGACAAGGTAGGTAAAGGGATCGAGGTAGTACATCCAGTAGCGCCAGAATGGCTGCATCTGGCTGTATGGTACCACAACACCGCAGAAACTGACCAGGCCTGCGCCGAGTAGAACTGGATTCATGACCGCTGCAAAGTACTCGTTTGGCGCATAGGCTGCGATGGCTTGACCGATAGAAGTGTAGAGGAATTCATAGACTGCACGAGATATTAGTTCTTGCAAAACTTGGGTAACAAGCAAATTGCGATATCTTACAGATCATCTGCAGGTAAAAGTGGCCCGAGATACTGGCTTTGACAGGTAATCCGGCTGTAAAGTAGAAGCACACGAAGTAGAGAGTGGCGCAAACGATGAGATAAGGAATCTCAGCCACCGTTTGAGCACCGATGAAAGCAATCCAGTGGTAAGTTTTGGACTGCAAAAAGAGAGATCAGTCTCATAGGAGCGGAAATTTGGATAGATGCGAATCATCAATCGTGTGCGCGAAATACTAACCTTCTTCTCTCGCGTTTCGAAGATATCCCTGTTTGCTAAGAAGAAAGGCTGCATTTGGTTGATACAGCCTGGCGCAACGAAAATGAAGTTGAACACGGCGAAGAGCCGTAGTTGGAGGGAAAATGTTCCATTCCCAAGCTTCCAGAAAGTGAAGCCGCTGAAAAGGGCGGCAAAGATGTGAAGAATGAATTTATTCCACATATAGTCCTTGTTCGGATGTCAGCCGGGGTTCACATTTGTAGATGCCACGTGGACATACCGGAGATCGCCAGATCTTCAGACTCAGACGCGTAGTGACCATTTTGAACTGGAACCAGTGACTCGTGGCGAATGTGGCAGTATTTTCCTCGTGCGCGGTATCTTCCATTCCTGCCTTGTTGAGAGCTTCGAGCTCCGAGAGGGCGGTTTGACGTTCAGATGACTGATTCCAAACCTCGACCCAATCTGTCTTTTGTGACTCGCCGCCTCCTTGCACCACGTCGATGATATGTTCAGCTGGGTTCGCGCCGGGAGGACAAGGTGCGCCATTTCGAGAAAAGTAGTCGAGAATCTTGCCGGACTCGTGGCCAGCTATGATTCGAACAATTAGTGACTCTAAGCGGCCCGTGTTTGATGTGTATAACTTACTTTCTCCGAAATATGTCATGCGTCCCCCTTTTGCCAAGAGCAATAAGCCATCAAAAGCGTCGAATAAAACAGCGGAAGGTTGATGAATGGTGCACTGTTTTGTTTTCTTAGCATCGTAAATCGCTCGTTTTGGGACACGAGTAACTCACCAGAACAGCCTGACCACCATCCACTAGCTTGCGGAGGAACCGCACAATGTTGAATGCACTTTGTCCATCCAGACCAGAAGTGGGTTCATCGAGGAAGAGCAAAGTGGGCTTAGCGACAAGTTCAACACCCAAAGTCACCCTCTTCCGCTGCTCGATGCTTAAACCTGCACCAGGGACTGTGAAGTCTTAGTCTTGTGCCTTTGTATGTCAACGGAACTATTCGGTATATGTCTTACCTCCAATGAGTGCGTCCTCGATGTCTCCCAGTTCCAACAGATTGATGATATGGTCAACATAGGCAAGCTTTTCTTCCCGTGGAATTGAAGCTTGTTGGCGCAGTAGGGCAGAGAAGACGAGAGCCTCTTTGACGGTTGCTGTCGGCTCGTGCACGTCCATTTGCTCACAGTAGCCAGTGGTTCTCTGAAAGCTGATTCCTTGTGGGCGACCGTCAATGAGAATTGAGCCATACACTTCTCCCGAGTCTTTTCGCTGCGCAAGAACATCAAGAAGACTGGCACGAGTTGTTAGCATAACGTCGTCTTGCCAATGAAACTTCAGATTACCTACGTTGTCTTGCCAGCTCCAGAGGCTCCCATCAACGCAACCAAATTGCCAGGCTTCACGTAACCAAAGACTTTGTTCAGAAGCTGCCTCTTCTCTCCCTGGAACGGCACGTGGTAGTCCAGATTTTGCCAAGTGAATGTTGACTGCTTTGGTGAGCGTGCGGGAGCTGAACTGTGGGAAGCCTCCGCCACTGCATCAGATCGAGGCGTAGGCTTCTTCTGATCATTCTTGCTGCCGCGCTTGTACAGAAGGATGGAGGAACCACTCCGGCTGTTCTTGAGCTCGAAGCCCAAGGATGTCAACCCAATAAAGAAGAGCCAGAATCCAATGATGACACCAAAGCTGCGCCAAATATGGTGGGGCGAGTAATTGTACTGCTCATGGATGTATGCAGCACCGTCGATTATCCCTTCTGCATTGCTCCCGACTACCGAGCAAGCTCGATGTGGGGATGCAGTATCGGGATAGCTGGCGCCATACGGGATGTAATAGGGCTCTTTGCAGACAAGTTGCCTACCGACGAACTCATTGGCCATCAATGCCTCAAATGCATAAGCGCCAGGGTTGAGATAAAAGATCCAGCGGAACCAAACGCGCATCTTGTAGAAAGGTACAAGATAGCCTGCGAATGATAATTAGCATGATTGACATTGGTATTGGGGCACCGTGAAACTCACCTCCATACACAAAGAACACCGTCGAAAGCAGCCCGCAAAGTTCAGATGCGGTACCAAACTTCGAGCACAAAGCGCCCACTGATCGAAACAGCTGAACGAAGCACAGAGTTTGTACAATGACAATGACCCAAAATGTGAAGAACCGCCCAGCGTCCATCTGTAGGGCGGACATGAAGTACAACACCAGCGAGAAACAGCTGACTTGTATCATGATGACGGGAATGTCGGTAATGGCATTGGCGATACAAAAGGCAGTCGGGCGGTAGAACCCAAATCTTTTTTGTCGAGACAGAATTGGACGGCCCATGAAAGAAGCTGTTGTTTCCGACATGGATTCCAAGAGGAAGTAGATAACTGGGAAGAAAACGACACCTGGTCGCGTGAAGATCGAACCACTGTCGTCAGGAAGATTGTAGAAGAGAGATCCGCAAACCAAGGCTTGAATGATCGCCGAGAAAACTTTGATGAAGAGTGACAGTTTGTCACCCCACATGATCTGGAACTGTCGCAACGTGCAAGAGCGAACCTGATCCCAGAGTCCTGCGGTATAAACGCTTTGCTTGAGAGGTAGGAGCTTCTTTCGCTTCTCGCTTGCGACGGCGATGCGGAGATCTTCCGTCTCATGGCTCAATTGCTCTGGAGGCACGATCGATACCATTTGTTCTTGGCAAATGTCGCTGCCATGATAAGTGGCTTCAAATTCCTCTGGGGTGTTGGGGACACGTTCTTCCCAACCAGGGCGGACTATTCTCTCTGTCAACACAGTCACAGACGTGAGATAGTCTGCTATGTTGGCACCTCGCGGACAAGTGAAGCCAAGAGATTCGAAGTATTCCTTTGCTAGGTAGCGAGGGCCGTAGTAGATGACACGGCCTTCAGCCAGTACCAAAACCTTGTCAAAGGCATCATAGATTCCGTTCCCGGCCTGATAGGTCGTCGTGATGATTGTCTTGTGATTCTCATCTGCCTCTCGTCGCAAAAGCCGAGCAAATTCAAGGGCTGCCTTGGAATCGAGACCACGTGTAGGATTGTCCCATAATTGAACTGGACTCTGATCCCGGTCTTGTCAATCAATGCTCAATCTACTCATCTCTGATCAAGCAGCTTACCTGTCCCGCCATAACCTCAGCCAAGGAGACTCGTTTCCGCTCACCGCCAGACACACCCCGGATATACTCATTTCCAACTCTTGTTTTCTTCGTATGAGCAATGCCCAGAGAATCGAGAATGGTGTCGCGTTTCCCCATAATGTAGTCTTGGTGGGAAGCCAACTCAGTAGGCCGCTCGTGAGGAACCTTGTTGCGCAACGCAAATTTCAATGTGCGATTCACGGAAAGTGTAGGGAAGTGTAAGTCGTCTGGAGTATGTCAGTATTACAGCTGATGAGATATTCCCTAAGCTGAAGGTCAGTCATACCTTCATTGTTGAACATGATCTGCTGACGAAAATCCTGTGCAGCTGTGTGATCCATGCTACCGAATCTCAGGTCTCCGTCGACCTCGCTGAATTGCTCCCTGTCATTTGACAAAACCGAGAGAAGGGATGTACATCCTGAACCCGGACGGCCCAGAACTAGAAGCTGAACCGCGTGTCAGTACCGACATACGCAACATGTCGCTTGCTTTAAGATGGTGGACTGACCATCTCTCCAGGTTTCACCTGGCCGGAAATATTGTTCAAAATGGTCTTTTTCTATCAGCGCATGCCTCGAATTTACCCAAAAACAAAGGAAAATTTGAACTAACCCTCTTTTGATCCTCCTTTCGTCTGAATACGTTCCCAAGCTGGCGTGGGTCCATCACAGACCAAAGCGTGCTTCCTAAAGCAGCATCGGGAGCTGTTACACGGACGCTGAGAGCGCGGAACGTCACAGTCAACCTCTTTCGAATATCCTCTCCATGTCCAGCCTTTTCAACATCCACAGGTGTGGCTGTTCCTGAAGAGGAATCATCCATGTTGGCAAGAATGGCAGCCTTCATGCCGTCAGCGTATCTCAAGTTCGAACTTGATAAAGTCGCAATTTGAGAGGTGGCAGATAGGGAAAGGACAATTTTGATGACTTCCAGCTCACTATAACTTCTTCAAAAGATGGATTACACTCCTTTAAACGATCACCTAAAGCCGCTGGCCCACAATGTATAGAGATGATTCCGATCTCCACACATTTGGAACAGCTTCATCCGTAAAGCCGAAAAGTGGAGCCTTGCCGGAAATAAGTCGCCGTCTCGCGCGTGAAACGGATTCTCTTTTTCGGATTTCGTTTGACGGTCGCGCCACGGAAGTACAGTTTCGTACCTGATCTCCGCTCAAGCCGAGAGTTTGTGGCAAGGAGATCGGACATAGTGAGTAGTAGTACCGTCTATATTGACGATCACTACTGCCATCATTTTGCTGCATCCACTCATTTCAATGCTGCTGTCAGCGAACGGCGCAGACCCACTGTCTGGACGTATCTGGTAAACCCGAAGCTTGACCGAGCCATGTCATGGCTGAGCCGAAGGTTGCTTTTGAGGCCATTGTCATCGCTTTACGTCAAGGGGAAATAGCTAGGTATGACCCGCTAGGTGGTTCGGAAGATAGAAGCTCCCCTTGTAAGGCACAGAGAGAGACTCCTGAACGCATGGACAAGCTTGTCCTTGATACACATCAATGGAGTGAGGTTCTCTTCACAGTTTTTCTTGTGCCCGGCTGGAGAGATGTGCAAATGAAACGAGACTATCCAGGATCCGAGCAGGGCACGGAAAGCACTGAAATGTCGATTCCTTTTTGATGACCAGGGGACTGAGAAAAGCGTTGACCGGGAACTTCGTCCGTTTGAGAGTTCTGGTTGCAGACAAGGCAAGACTCCAAGCGTGCATGCCAAGACAACCTGCCATGGAGCATTTGCCCTTCTGATGGGAGAAGTTCTTGCGGTGCGGTGAATTTACGAGACCGCGCAATCGTCGATTTTCATAAATACATAATTGTCTAAAGATTGAACGATTAACCGCTCAGCTGGTCGTAGGTCGAGCAAAATGCCTCTAGGTCCATGGTTGAGAAATCGAAGTTCCAGCCCATGTCAGACTGGGTGAAGTCAAGGAGATCATCTGTCGAGCCACTCGAAGCCCCGGTTTCTGGTCCCTCGAGGTGTTGCAGGTTCCATTGAGGAGCAGAAAGGTCGAAGTTCTGAGTGAATCCAGGTCGTGGAGTAAAGGTTGTGGCTGAAGGGATCCATCCATATGGTTGACTGGCAGTGTTTCCAGCTGGGGAAGACATCGGCACCGAGGCTTTTGTTTTGAGCGAGGTGTACTGATCTGAATACGGGAGGAATTCGTAGGAAGGGTTGATTTTGCGGAGCACAGTTTGAATAGCGGAGATCGTGCTGTCGATTGGATCGCCCGGACGCATCGAACCCAGCGTTTGTAATGTTGTGTAAATCCAGGGCAAGTGTGAAGTGGCCGTGCTTGGATCGTGGAGCAAATCGTAGATCAGGGTGAAAGCTGAGCTGGATAGGAAGTGTCCATGGTATCTCAGTTGCTATAACAAGCTAGAATGAGTATGTAGCAGCCGCAAAAATGGGGTACATGTTATTTACGAACCTTCACAAGGTCATTTCTGCGAGAGGCCTCGGACAGATGGTGAATGGTCTTGCTTGCGGCCGTGATGGCGTGGTTGCAGGCTTCGTTGAGCCATGTAGGAACTTTGAACGAGCGAGGCGGGGCATTTGTATCAGGTGGCTGTGTAGAGGCCTTTAGGCTTCGTTTCCAGTGACCGCGGAAGATCAAGAACGGGCGAAACGTCAACAGAAGAGTGTGATAGTACACTGCGTTTCAATTAGTGAATTGAGTGAATAATCACGAGAGTAGTAGAGATGTCTTACGAGTTATGAAGATAGTCTGGCGAACACCCAGAGATCCAATCTCAATGCTCGCATCGAGATCGAATCCCAACGCCTGCTTCATGTAGACCTCGTGATTTCGAAGATCATGGATGATCGACCGAGCGACCCGCCACATGTGTAATAGCGACTCATGCCGTTGACTATAAATCTCATTACCCGACCGTGAAATCGTTTTGCACAATTCGGTAAGAAGTCGAACAAAGGGATCCTGAGCGTATTCAATGGCGACGTCCTTCAGATAAAGAGAACTCGGTCTTCCGACATGGAAACAAAACCAGCTACAGCGGCCCGTTAGAAATTTTGCTACATTCGCAGATTGACAGACTTGACGGCTCACGTTTCAAAGTTATACAGGGACCAGAAAGTTACGCGTCTCTCTTCAATCGTTTTCTGCCTTTGTATATCCCCTGGAGGAACATCCTTGTGCAAGCCAGCCGAGATAGCCTTACGTGTAGCGGTACCTAGATGTAGGAATGCCGAGTTTGGTCGACCTTGTTCGTTTTGGTAGTTGCCGTAAGAGCTGCATTCTTGGTTGGTCTCGAGGCAACGTTCACTATGTTTGGGGAGTGACTTATCATAAGAAATGCAATTTGGACTGTCCGAAGATTCACGACGTCATCGTACGGTATCAAAGACTCTTTGACTCGCTCAAACAGGACGTCTCCCCACGCATACTGCTCGGTACCTAGAGATCCAATAGCCATGGACAATAAGAGCATGGCCCGTGTGAGCGTATCTGGATGTTCTGATGGCGATGGATCATATAGTTTCTCCAAACACTGCTTAAAGTAAGCTTTTGGCTGGTGCGGCATCACATGATACAAATGGGCCAGGTATCGGTCGAGGAAAATTTTTGCCAAGTTATAAGGGAGAAACATCATGCCCATGTCGGCTGAGCTGAAAGATTTTCCTGCTTCTTGGGAGTCTGGTGTCCCAAAAAAGATTCGTCTGAAGCTGAAGAGATCCAAGCCTGCGCCAGCTTCTTCTACTTGGCCAGATGAGGCAGCCTCAGAGGATGCATTGGGGACCAGTTCATGATAAACATGTTGGATGAGCGAAAAATGGGAGGTTGGTCCGTAATAGAGCTCCAATTTGCAAGACGGCGACGCCATGTGCGTCGCCGAAACGCTGCTTGGATACTGGACCATCATTGACGGGCCATCAGTTTTGGAGTTCGGCGCGAACGAGGGTGAAACGCGCGGCGCATGTCTGCTATCGCTTTCCGACAGCGGATGATCAGTATCGATCCTCCTTTTGCGCTGTCGTGTCACCTCCCTGTAGATACATGGGGTCTCGCGTTGTTGGCATGTTTTACACCTGCAAATGGCTTATCAGATCCTCACTCAGCCAAGTCAGCACCCAGCAGTGAGCGAAATTCGATCTTACGGATTTAACCCATTGCATCGGATCTTGCGCTTTCGACACTCTTGACAGGCCTTTGGGATCCGCCAGGCGCCCGTGGGCGGCTTTATGGCATCAGCCATATCCGAACAAGTGAGGGAAAGTTGTCACTTGGGATTGGGAAGGACTTGGCGCCCCAGATGGCAGGGCGCGTAGAGACGATCCGAGCACACGTTGCAACGAGAATCTCTTCACTCAATCATCATGACAACGCTCTCCAAACGCCGTCGTGCATTTGAACAGAATATTTCGATCTGAAGATTTTCACAGCTCTGGAGTTGAGGCTGGAATCAGTAGCAGCACGGAGTCCGGTGGGTCGTCGATCCATATCCGCTTATTCCGTCTATATCCGGCCAGGTCACGTGGGCGCAAGAGCGCAATCAAAATGAGACAGCGGCAGACATTATTTAGTTCAAACCAAGGTAATTGCGGACCTCATACCAAAGGCGGTGATGATGTAAATATCATGTCTTCTGATGGTTTCACATATGTCAGGATGCTTTCGATTGTTCCGTGTGGATAGATATATACACCTCAAGGTTGTTCCGACATAGACCTTGCCAAAGCTCGCGAGCTAGCCCGCCCGGACCGCGAGTCGAAAGCTCGCGGTTTTAAGGCTCGCGGGCACGAGCTTATAACCTTAGCTCGCGCTTACCCGCGAGTATCTACGAGCTTTACGCTCGGTAATACGATTACCACGTGACCTAAATTATAATAAATCTCGCGAATATTTTTAAGAGAACCTATACTAATTACAGTATTACTAAGCTTAAAAAATAAATTACGATCTCTTATTACCGATCCGATACAGAAAATATCGGTAATTTATATAGTAAAACTCGCGGGCTAAGAGCGCTCGGCTCGAGAGCCTAAAACTCGCGAGTACGAGCTCAAATCTCTAATTTTCGGCTCGTAGCCCGCGAGCTTAGAGCTCGCGGTTTTAAGGCTCGCGGGCACGAGCTCAGATTCTCGGCTCGCACGCGGGCGCGAGCCTAAAAGTCCGGCCCGCTCGGCTCGTTAGTAAGGTCTATTCCGACATAGGTCGCCATATCACCTCCTACCTCTCATCTGAGGTTGCACTGCCGCTTGCATTTTCCTCCCAGCCTACCGAGTAGTACTTTGCATGCTGAGGTGATGGCTCTCCACTTTAGGAATTCGACAGGTGATCTTCAGGAATGGTGGTTATTTATGAGAATACAGTAGGTAACAGGTAGCTTTACTGCTGTCGTCTGTTCACTTTACTATTCCCCTTTTGCCCTCTAGCTCTAGGTGGTACCTAGGTCGTTCCCAACTTACTTCACTCGTGAGATGATTGAGTTCTACCTACGTTCTAATATCGACAGGATTGACGTCTTGCGCCTGTACCAACTTTTGACTTTTCTGACTAGGTTCCGAGAATTCGACTTCCTGCGCTCATCAAGCATGCTATATAGTCTCAGAATCGGTTGCTGTATAGGCTGGGATCATCGCAAGTTCTGGAGCAACAAAGTGGCACTAGTGCTATCTGGTATAAAGGATTGACATGGAGATGTCCTACGACGACGTTGCATAGGAACTAGAATCTGAAGATATTTTCGATATCGGGCTGTCTATATTTCGTGATATCAACGTCAAGAAACCGATCTTGGAGTTCATCTTGAATCATGGCTTAGGGGACGACTCTGAGTTCACGGATATTAGCAAAGAATCCCTCAACAATCTTCCGCTGCAGGTGGAGTACACGTGGAGCGCCGCCGACATTCGCTCCCGCAAGCCGATGCTAGTTTTTTTCCCGAAGAAAAGGTGAGGAATGAGGTTGGTTAGGTTATCGATGGATATGAATGATCTAGTACGCCTGGGAACCCATCGCGGTCAGAACTCCCACAGCCACAGACCACCTCCGAGACTACGTCATTATAAGTCCAAGCCCTAGCGCGTCTCAACATGCAGCTTTAACGGTACAAGCTTCTTGTAGTTACGAGGGACGTTCAAGGACAGCACAAGAACTCTAGCCGTGACAGACTCCCTTCGGACCAGATGTGGCGAAGCTGGGACAGTGGAAACTTCAGAGTGGTCTACGCGATCTTACACAATTTTGCGTTCGATGCGATCTGCTGGCTCGAAATTGACCAGCGGGTCTTCGGGCCGATGGAGACAAGCGAGCCTAATGAAGTATGGAGAGAGCATTTGAACTTGCTGAGTGACGATGAGAATCACGAGACGGATGAAAGTATTGTTGAGTCGTTGACAAAGAAGCTAAGCGAGATGGAAGACAGGGTCTTGGCATGGGACCCGAACGAGTTTACCGAGGCATTTCGCCAAGCATTGATGAGACAAGGCGCAACGAAAGTAGTAGCAAGATGTCATTAAATGTTCCCGAGCCCGATTTCGACAAGTTGGCCGATAATATACATCTCTTATCGTCGACTTCAGGGTCGTTCTTCTGCACACTGAGCGCGCTTGGGCTGTTACTCATGTCCGGAAAGAGGTAGCATCTACGGAGATCTTAATTGTAAGCAGTGAAATTGAACTCAATATGCCACCCTGAAAATAGCCTCCGCGTTTGGAAGAATCAGATTTCAAGATTCAGACAAGACCCGACCGATCTGTCGAGGTGCAACAGTTTACCCCAAAAGATGACTACCTGATGCGGGTATGAATACCGCGGTGTGTCTGACAACCCTTCCGCCCCCGCCAAGTGCGCCTCTCATCCCCGCCGCAGGCACATGGCCTCGGAGAACTTGGCCAGACCATTTCGCCAAGATATTTGGAGTCACGGGACTCGAGGGTCCCAGAGTATGCGGTAGACTATAGACTCTGATTAACTTTCGCCCAGGGGGTGGCCAAGCGTATTCGCTCTTGGCTTCGGCAAATCCGACTCTTTTTGCCCCAAAGCAAGCTGCATAACACGGCTCCTTCACGGTAATTAGGTCTCCGCGACTGAGCACAAGCCCCCCCCCCCAGTTTAGGTAAGTAATCGATGTCCTCTCTTCGTTGATGCCATTGGCTATGCGTGTGATTGAGTGCAAACGATCATTGGTCTCGAAGACAATGAACTTCGTTGACCCTAGAGCCGGCTTTTCCACGCGGTAGTTGGGAAGGGCAGCCCAACTGTGTAGGCTGGCTTCTAGACTAAGAGGCTCGGTCGCGTGGGCATTTCCTCGGCAGGACTCAAATCTTATTTCTTCCTTTGACAATGATTTACAGTCAATGGCATTGAATTGTTCTGATTTCTCCGCAAATCGATCGGTTTCCCCACATAGGAGCAAACTTCCCCAGATTTTGCAGATAAGAACCTTATCCGCAGCAACGCAAATTTCTTCAATTTCCTTCAGCACCGTACCATCGTGCGGCGGGATACGAACATTCAAATACAAGGCGTCAACAATTCGCCAAAGCATACCATCCTAGAACATTTCATTTCGAATGCTTCAAATTATCCCATGGCCTCGTCAGTGATTCACCGCGACTATCCTGGGGATGAGAAAGCCGTGTCGGAGTGCAAACAAGGGGCGCTATCCGATGGAACGCGAGATGCCGCAGAGCGTGGCCACCTTGCGACGGACCAATATGGACATGCATTGGTGCAATTTGACCCAGTCGCCGAGTCGCGTCTTCGTTGGAAGATGGATCTGTACATTGTGCCCACGGTGGCAATGATGTACCTTTTTTGTTTCATCGATCGTGCAAACATCGGTATGTGCTTCTTATCGATAAGAGGTCAATCGATTAGTACCTTAGTCTCGTTGCTTACTGACATCATGGGATCTCTGCAGGCAATGCGAAGCTAGCCGGTTTCAGCAAAGATCTTGGACTCAAGGGGTACGACTATAACATTGTGCTTTCCATTTTCTTTGTCGCCTATATCATCTTTGAGATTCCTAGCAATGTAAGCCGCGATTTACGACCCACTCATGTGTCCATACCCAGCCCACCACCAGAGACCAGCCCACTGACAGCTCCTGACTCAGATCGCATGCAAATGGATCGGACCTGGCTGGTTCCTCCCTTCTATTACGCTGGGATTCGGCATTTGCTCCGTCGCAACGGCCTTTGTCCAGAACATTCACGCTGCTTGTGGTGTCCGCTTCTTGCTCGGTATGTTCGAAGCAGGTCTGTTGCCTGGAATCGCATATTACATGAGTCGATGGTATCGCCGCAGTGAAGTACGTAAACAGCCCGCGAGTGAGACTGCCCTGAATATGGGACTCAAAGAATGCTAATGTTCGACAGCTGGCCTTCCGTCTGTCACTGTACATCGTCATGGCGCCCCTAGCCGGCGCTTTTGGCGGACTTTTGGCTTCAGGTATCTTGAAGTTGGACCACTTTGGCAGTCTGAAGACCTGGCGGATGCTCTTTGCCATAGAAGGTCTCGTGACCATTGGAATTGCTCTGATCGCGTTTCTGACCATGACTGATCGGCCCGAGACTGCGCGCTGGCTGTCGCAGGAGGAGAAGGATCTGGCGATTGCCCGTCTCAAGTCGGAGCGCGTCGGCACCACGGAAGTGCTTGATCGACTGGACCTGCCGAAAACTCTTCGTGGCATATTCAGTCCTGTTACACTGATCACCGCGACCATTTTCCTTCTCAACAACATCACCGTTCAAGGACTGGGATTCTTTGCGCCCACTATTGTCCAGACAATCTACCCGAAGGCAACGGTGGTGTCACAGCAGCTTCATACTGTTCCACCTTATGTGGTCGGCGCCTTTTTCACCGTCTTGTTCCCGTTTCTGAGCTGGCGATATGACCAGAGGTCGGTCTTTTTTGTTGTGACCCCGCCGCTGGTGATGACCGGGTACATCATGTTTCTTGCGAGCGAAGACCCGATGGTTCGCTATGGAGCGACTTTCATCATTGCATGCGGTGCCTTCTCGTTTGGCGCCCTTTGCAATGCCCACGTGTCTGCCAATGTTATCTCGGACACAGCTCGATCATCTGCGATTGGAACCGTCGTCATGTTCGGCAACATCGGCGGGTTGATTTCAACTTGGTCGTTCCTTCCCTCCGATGCGCCCAATTATCACGTTGGGAACGGACTGAACCTCGCGACCTCTTCGACGACATTGTTGCTTGGTGCAGGGTTGTGGACTTGGATCGGGTGGGACAACCGACGGCGGGGCCAGATCGATGTCAACGCCGCTTTGACAGGTCTCTCCCAAAAGCAGGTCCAAGACATGGATTGGCGCAATCCTGCATTCCGCTGGCGTCCATGAATTGGAAAGCAAGAAGAGAGTATAGTTACTCGGAAGGAGCCGCCATGTATGGAGTACTCCGTGTGCAACCGAGGGTCATTGAGGATGTGAAAGCGTGAAACACGCTGCTGATCGGCCGGGGTCGAGTGCTCTGAATACTCTTTCGTGTCGTCCGCTATCTAGCACTCGAACATGTCAATTCAGTGATGAAGATGTCCGAAACGAGTCATGGACCGAACCAATAAACCGTTATCCACTCAATACGTAGCCTAGGGTCCTGATGGAAATTCCACAAGCCATTGTCATTGTCTGCGATCCGCTTTCTGATGGCGAACGCTTCAAGTCACCACTGACGACATAGCTCGAGCAAGAATTCGGCTTCGCTTTGCATCATTTCTCTTTAATGACCGCCCGACTGGAACCGATCCTTTACTCAAATGGGTGGTGGCATGGGTTTACACACATGCAAGTCGGATAGCGATGCCTGTTTTGTGGACTGGGTGAGGAGAATTCTGGCTCAAACTCAAGACGAGAAAGATGGAGAATGAACACGCGTGACACTCCAGAGAGTCTCAATTTGGTGAGCGACACATGCTGTTGAACAAGAGCGATTCAGGCATATTCAGGCAGCGAGGCACACTAACCATCTCTGCGCTCGTCTGTTTCCACCTCGCGATCCGCACGGAACTCTCGAGGTAATGAATGATATTTCGGTCTTTTATCGGTTGCGTATCGTGAGCAGCTGCGTAGCTGCGCGATACACACGTACCCAAATCATGACCGAATCTTTCTGGGGCCTTTGATGCAAAGGTATCGACTTGTGTGTAACTGTGAAGTGTGAACTATTCGATTGTTCAGAGAGAAAAGGATAGGAGAGTAGGTCGGTATGTTCGCCTGCTCCATGGACCCACTCGAACTTGAGGCCTTCTGTTCTCTGGCTGCGGGCGACCTTGTTTCAAGCGCCCAAAACTTGCGGGTGTAAACCACGTTGTCTCCACCTGGAGTTGTCTTCTTGCGTGAAGTCGGAAACCCGCGTTATCGAGGTAGACACGCTAACCGAGCATGATGTTGTCATTCGCAGTCTGGAATCGGAACAAGCCTTTTGCGCCCGCAATTAGCAGACCTTCGCCGAACCCAAAACCACAAGGTGGAGACGAGTACGCGGCATTTCCGGGTTGGCCGTTTCCCCTCACGAGCTTTAGCCCGTTGGTGTGCCGCTGGAGGCAAACACCCCCTTCGCGTGGAATTTGGTTATTTAGTCTACGGTCCTTCAGCGCCGACGCTATACCAGTGACTGGGCGCACCGAGTATCACGACTCCGAGACAACATCGCAGTCTGGGAATATGCGACGTCCCCGTGCCGCCGCATGGGGCTTGACAGGCGCGTATGCACCGTCAACGAAATAGGCCATCGGATGCTCGGGCAAAGCTTAGCAGTCCAGACCGGTATCCACTCGACTCTGCCCAAGTGACCAAGCAGAATGGTAGCGTCCCCGGATTACGCGTGCCGATGACGCATGGACGATTCGTGTCTGCCTCGCATTATGCTAAAAAAAGCTACATATGATAAGGCTGTGTGTGAAATTGTTGGCATCGATGCCGACTGCCGGTCACCACCAGTGCCCGGTTCTTGACACAAAAAAAATCCCGATCATGGCATCTTTTGTATGGAGGTACACGCTGGTTCTGCAGTCAGATTGATGAACGGCGGTTTCTTGACCAGACAGCTCTCGATTCAGAAGAGATTGAAGGAGACCATGTACCTACCTGTTCGTCGTATCGTGGCCGGTGGTCTAATCTCCTTACTCTTGGCCTCTCGAGCGGCAGCAATCGATCTGAATATCGATGATGAACGTACGTGACCACTCTTGTGGCTGTTGTGGGCCGAACATGGGTTAGCTGCATGGGAGGAGTCAAGGCTGATACGTTGTGCACTGTTACCAGAATCTCTTCGAGATGCCGCCAGCACGACGACATTCGCCATGATGACCTACTACCATGGCAATGAGACTGGACAAATTCCCGGCGCATTCCCGAGCAAGTGGTGGGAGGGATCAGCTTTGTTCCTGGCCTTGCTTCACTATTGGCATTTCACTGGAGATACCACATACAATGATGAGCTTCGAGTGGGCTTGGAATGGCAGTCTGGGAAGAACGGTGATTACATGCCAAGTAATTACAGCAGCTACCTGGTGAATGAAGCTCCCATGAACGTGGCACTGTCGGAGAAAAAAGAAATCAAACTCTAACTATTTTCTTCGCATCATCCAGGGCAATGATGATCAGATGTTTTGGGGATTAGCCGCCATGACGGCGGCTGAGCTGAAGTTCGGTGATGTTGCGGGAGGTTTCTCCTGGCTTTCACTCGCCCAGGGAGTGTTCAATACGCAGATCAAACGATGGGACACAACAGCCTGTAATGGCGGCATGCGCTGGCAAATATGGCCCTATCAGTCTGGATACACTTTGAAGAATTCTATCTCCAACGGTGGGTTGTTTCAACTTGCTGCTCGCTTGGCACGCTACACCAACGAGCCCATCTACGCGACTTGGGCGAACAAGATCTGGAACTGGTCGCTCAGCTCGCCGCTGCTTAACAACTCGACATGGAATGTTGCAGACTCGGCAAACATGGACAACAATTGTGCGACTCAAGGAAATACGCAATGGTCTTACAACTATGGCACGTATATGATGGGTGCCGCTTATATGTACAGTTATGTACGTCCCCGAGTCCTTACGTCCCGGCATTTTTAAGGTTGCGAACAGGGGAATCACCTCAACTTGACCGAGGGTCCGTTACATGGGAGAAGATGCTGATCCAATCACCTGCAGACAAACGGCAGCGCTCAGTGGCTCACTGCTGTCGATGGTCTTATGAACAAGCTCTTTGAAGAATTCTTCCCGAAGAGGAACGGTGGCATTTTTGAAGAAGTGACATGCGAGCCGTCGGAACAATGCAACAACAACGAAGTTTTGTTCAAGGGGCTGGTCTCCACTTGGCTATCGTTCACAGCTCTCCTCGTGCCCTCTACCTACAACACAATCTTGCCCAAGCTGCAGACATCGGCCGTGGCGGCAGCAAAGTCTTGCACGGGCCACAACAACAACACGTGTGGGGTTCGATGGTATCAGTCTCAATATGATGGATGGATCGGCATGGAGGAACAAATCAGTGCCACGGATATCTTCGTCGCCAACATGATCAGATTCACCGGAAACAGCACCGGTCCGGTAACCGCCACGACTGGTGGCAACAGCACTAGTAATCCGACGGCGGGTGAGAATGATACAAGCACTGCAAGCACTCCTGTGTCGGCTATTACAACGGGGGACCGGGCGGGGGCTGGTATCTTGACTGTATTGTTCACTGCTGGCTGGTTCGGCTTGATGGGCTTTACTGTGCTCGGATAATTGTTGTAGAGCACTATACACGTGTCTGATCGTCTACTTGTGTATTCGACAGCAATGCAATTACTTTGTCCTGAAACTCGCCTCTTGGAAAAAAATTGACATCTTTCTATTCACATTGATAGCCAATAGCCCGTCTCGTGAGCATTGAAGCTCGGCGCAGCCCGCGCCGGCTGCAAGACGTCCCGGAGAGATTGCGTCCTGTCCAACTATACACATCTCAAGCCTGGAGACTCGCCACAAGGCGATCACCAAGATCCTTGATGCTAGCTTCGAAAGTCCAGCGGTCCCCGGCCTGCCAATCAGCACTGCCGCCCGGGACAGCACCGTTGCCAGTGAATCCAATGTAGAACACATCATCGGGACCGTGGCCATTGTCGCCGGTGAGACCATCGTTCGGATAGCACATTTGGGCGAGCGCGATAGAGGCTTCGCCGGTGGAGTCATAGCCGTTGGTATCACCCCAGATGCCGTAAAGCTGACAGGTTCATTAGCCCGGATATGCTGAAAGTAAACCCGTCACTCAGTGAGCTGAAGAATCTCTTACCAGCTGATTGTTGCAAACCACCGCCATCACACTCAAGGGCTCCATACCGTATGACTGGGGATCAAAGCCAGCATTTCCAAAGACGACGTACGGGTGCACGTTGGCATCCAAGTCCTGAATCCCATACTGGGGAAGAGAGTCCATGAACGCGGTCTGGCTCTGTCCCGACGGATCATTGGCACAATCACCGCCGTGATTGTTGGCTCCATCGCAATCCACATCCATATTGTCGTATTGACCGCCGTTGCCGAGACTGTGAAGGAAAATGGCGCCATTGATATCACCGCAGTATGCGAAAGTTGTGGCACCACCGATGCCATCTGTGAAACCTCCCGCAAGTTTGTTGTTGCATTTGCCACTCTTTTCATGTCAGTCGGGGGGTGCGGAATTTCAAAGAGACGGGAGTTCAATGAACCGTACCTTGTGATTATTGTAGATTTGTTGAAGATTCTGGGGTATGTCGTAGGCGGAAGCAATTCCAGCGGAAAAGACCGCGGTCAAGACGAGGATGTTCATTGTGTCTTGAGGAAAGATACTAGACTTTCTGTGTCAAATTGGATGACTCTGACGGAAAAGAAGGTTCCACAGGAATGAGGAAAGAGAAGCTTCATAAAGCGCCGCTTAAGTAGTCCGCCATGTTGCCAAGCCAGTGTCATTTCCTGAGCGCAAGCCGTCGAGTTGCGGAGCGTGTCCTCGATCTGGAGTCTGCACAGAGATGCGTTCTACATCATGTAGCAGATTTGGGCAGCGCCGCGATGGCAGAGGGAGCCAATGGCGGAGGACGCGCTCGACCTTGATGGCGATCATGAGCAAGTTCTGGTTAGGCCAGGTGAAGGCCGATTGTTCGCGAACGACCAATTTCCGCTAGAGAGCTTCAATGTAACCCTCGTTGTGCTTGCAGAAGATTTGCAAGCCTTTCGGGCTCGAGTATGGCAACGTGTCTGCGACGATATACTCTTTTGGGATAATGAGAGTGGGACACTGAAGAATGATAATGGGGCAATTGCAGTGAACAAGCGAATTGACAGCCTGTGCTTAGCCACAGCAAAACGATCGGATGGCTGATCGTGCAGTCAGGGGTTGCAAGTCGGGGTTTGTGCAGGAGCTTGATACCAATTCCCCAAACGGGTATGATGGAGAAAACAGGAAAGGCTGTGTGTCGATCAATTGAGGAGCGGACAGCTTGCCTAAGACCTCGCAGTAGTCTGCTGAGGGTTGTGCATTGAAATTCCAGTTGAGACCTCCAGTACAGTTGCAGTTGGATCGTCAGCCACGTCAGTTACAATCTCGATCATGAAATATGTCTAGGTGATCGCGAGTCACGCCGTCGAGATTCTTATCGACCATGCGAGGCTTGACTGCCGCAACCGGGCTTACAAAAGTGAAGGCCAAGGCTTTTGGGGGCTGGAGGCCTATTCCATGCCTCTCACTGTTGGCCACAATCTGAGTCACAAGTTTAGATTGTAGATCGTTTCCTTCAGTTGAGAATCCTGTCGAACATGAGCAAGCCGCCCGGCAGGCAGACGCATCGCTGACTAAGTACAGCCAGCTGCAGTGGGCCCGACCCAACCGAGCTGTCGTGACTCGTTCGACTCACTACTGACGAGACTTGAGAGTTATTCAAGTGCTGAGCCAGTACCTCAGTGATAGGGGAAAATAATGAGGGGCGAGCACAGTCTCAGGTACATACAGAGTGCCTTGTGAGTGGTGCTAACGCAGGCTTGGGTACTCTGCACTCTGTGAAGCAGAGAGATGATGTTTCGGCGATTACTAACTTCCAAGATGAGGTTGACCTCATGGAGCTGACAAGCTCGTCTTGTGTGGCCAAGGGCAGATCATAACATGTACCAATGGAGCTGAGCCCACCTCACTATTAGGACCGTTTCATCAAGCTCACCGCAGTGACTTGTTCGCAGCCATCAATGCGGACTAATGCAACCTAACAACTTTGTAATCGACGAAATGGTCGGGAGGCGCCAAGGATTGAGGCTCCCGTCTGCTTGAACAGATCAACGGACATCCTGGAGAACACCGTAGAAGTGTCAGTCTTCCCTTCTTCAAATTCGTCGAGCCACCGCGGAGGAGCATTCATCCAGATGTCCGAGACTCCTATCTCCTACACATCGCACAATGTGTCTTCTCCCAAGGCCACAATTCTTCTGATTCACGGTGGATTCTCCGACGGCCAAGAATGGGACCCAATCTGGCCCCTCCTTGTTGCTGCCGACTATCATGTAATGATTCCTGATCTTCCCGGTCATGGAAATTCGTGCGACGCCGGGCGTGGTTTCGCCGTCGAAGACGCCGCTCGCCGGCTTGCAGACTTGGTACAAGCGCATGCTTTGGACCAGAAAGCTCATGTAGTCGCCATGAGTATCGGGGCGCATGTGGCAGCTGCCATGGCCGCACGGTATCCCGAACAGATCCAAAGTCTCGTCGTCTCGGGCTTCAACATGTTCCCGCCAAGCCTGGTGTCACCTGTGCTACCTTACTTTGTCTACGCTGTGCAACGAACCAGCGGGTTCATCAAGAACCCGACCGTGGAATGGAGGCGGTTCTGCAAGGGACAGGGGACGTTGTCTACCACGTGCGACATCTTCAATATGCTGTTTTCCGCTCGCGCTTTGAAGCCCATCGCCGCCAGATCTCTGGTGGTTGCCGCCACGCGTGCCGGGATTAGTGCTGACAACATTGATCACGCTCGTCGGCTATTCGAGACAATTCAGCCGGACAACGGGAGTCGGCTGGTTCAGCACCGAGGCATGCGCCATCCCTGGAACGCAGATGAGCCCCGGATTTTCACGAACCTGGTGACCTGCTGGGCCGAACGCAAGGATCTGCCAGAAGGATTCGAGTCAGTAGTATAGAGTCACGGCTCGATACATTGGGATGACAACGATCTCTGGGTGTAGTTACCTACGACCTCTCCGCCGGTGTTTCGTTATCGCTTCGGGATGCTTTTGTGTGTTGTTTTCGCTTGTTCCAGGATGAGATGCCATAGCGGGAGCGCAACGAAGAGTGGCGCATGGTTGAGGTGATAATTTTGATCAATGCCGAACCCCAAGACGGCCTTGTAGCACTAGCCATCACTTTCTCGCTGAATGATGTTGCATGCTTCACATCCTCCGATACAAGTGACGGAACCTGAATCCCAACGATCCGGCGTCGAACCTTCGTACCGTGGTGACCCTACATCTCCGCGCCTGAGAAGGGCATAGTTCCCCTCTTTAGCGTGCCACGCCCGGATGAAATCCAAACAAAACACGAGCGAACCAAGCCTCCCAATTTTACTTCAAAAACCTTCGAAGGTTTCTCGCGTCAGCCCGCGCTGCTTCCACATTTTGCATCTGTTTCTTTCTTTACCCGCACCACAATTTCCAATACCACAGAATTCCTCTCTTCAAAGTCCTGATCCCCAATATCCTCAACATGTCCTCTGCCCCGACCACCGCTGCTGCCGTAGTATCCACCGGCGGCTACTCGGCCGGCGCGCAGATCCCCTTCACCCAGACTTTTGTTCAAACCAACAGCGCAGGCTCCACTTTCACCACGGCGATCGGCTTGGTGGGCCAGGTCCTCGACAATGGTCACACCAACTGGGTCGGGTACAACCAAGGCAGCGCCGACTATCTCTTGCAAACGTCTGCCCCCGGCGCAGAACACACGACACTGGCGAATGGACAGATCTTCTATGTCTCGAGCGGCAAGGCACCGGCGGGTTACCTGGCAACTCCCACGGGACAGTCCAGCGACCACGGGTCGACTGGAACTTCCACTGGGCCAAGTGCGACCGGCTCCTCGAGCGATTCCAGCCAGATGCCCACGGCTAGTGAGACCTCTACAAGCGGCTCTGCGACCGACGGCTCTTCCTCGTCAACGGCCTCGGCGGCGACCACATCGAGCACCAAGCCATCCTCGGGGTACAAATCATCGCCTTCGCTCGTGTTGAGCGTCACTGTGGGCTTGTTGGCTATTCTCGGCATTGGTGCTCTCTACTGATGACGAGGTCCACTGGCACACAAAGAATGGGTAGGCTCTGGGTCCATGCCAAAGAAAGTAGGTAGCATGGAGTGACAGAGGCCAGTGACTTCGCGGCTGGGAGTTCCGACCAATCCGATGGGAACCTTGTGCAACCCAATGCGATATGTTTTTCCTGCATGCAGTCAGTAGCGACATATACGACCTAGTCACTAGTGTCGGTGCCAGTTTTGAAGATCCTCAGTGGATTGTCTTCGCAAGTAAACTACTTGGCGCAGTAGTGTACCGGGTAGAATACAGTCGGGTGAAACGTCGACAATGTGTTAATGATCCAGGATGAAAGTCCCGTAATAATCATAGCTCGGATGCCCAAGATTAAAAGAGCCCATCTTTGCTCTCGGGCAAAGACACTTGGGCAATTGCTCGCATATGGTAACGTTGCCTAGCGTTCATCGCGGCCGAAACCCAGTACAAGCTTTCTCTCGCCCGTGTGATCTCTCCGATTGCTCGACTTCAAGTGACATAGTCTGATGACAAAGAGGATGACTCGGCCAAACGCGAAAATGGAGTTGTCGAGCATGATGCATCCATTCAACCGGTACCAGCGGGAAACAAAATCCCAACTGGGATTGCTGCTCCGAAGAGAGAAGGGTAAGGACAAAGCCCAGATTGAGAAGATCGAGATAATTACAAGTGCAATTCCCTGGGTCCATAGACCCAAAATGCCGAGTGAACCGGGAAAGACCGCTGTTTGAGTGGTTCGAGCTTGAAGGTAGATCGCCCATGCGCCGAGAACTGTAGGACTGAGGAAGATCAGGGTTAAATGTCCCATCCAGAGGGCGGGTGAATATGCATCCTGGACAATATGTTCATGATAACCAGGTAGATATTGACTGGACTAGCATGTCCCAGCGGGGCGAATGATGCACAGAAAGACCGTTCTCTCTGACGTGAGATAATGTGGGACTAATTATTGCTGGATAGTTAGGAGGACGATAAAATTCCAACTTCGCTCCAGATATTTAGGTACTTTGGTGCTCAGACCTTCGGTACTTAGTATGTACCGTAGCACGAGAAGTCAGATTCGCTCTCCAAGCGGGGCTGCTGCATATCTAGCCTAGTATAGACTTCTGCGCCTGCAAATCCGCCTGCCTCAACAGAGCCTCTTGAGCTCCCCACCTTGAAGCTCAGCTTCCGTGGGCTCTGTCTGGGCTCTGAGTCATGACATGCGATTGTCTGTCTGGGGCTAATGTCCTACATTGTGTTCAGTAGTACCAATAGCCAGGTCTATTCACTGTTTTCATGAAAGCCGATTGACTCTGGAAGGTGTAATAGTTGATCAGTTCTCACTGAACCAGTTTTATTGGGAACGAGTCTCACTAGATCGATCTAACTCGGAAGCCTTTGACCAGCTTGAAATGCTTGTCCTTCTGTAGATCAAACGACATGGATGAGAATCACTGTGGCCAGGTAGATCGCTTTACCATTTGAAAACAAGTTGTGGCATAAACAAAACCTCTTCTGCTAGTGACGGCTTCCATTAAAACTCATTAACATAACAATAGGGCATAATTCATCCGTAATGAACATGTTGATCACTGGCACAGGTCGGCAGTAAGATCAACAGGCTGGGGGCATCCATAAACCTTCTTGTGAGCGGGCGTACTGTAGCAGGCAGCGTCATTGGCTGCACAGTCGAATGCTTCACAGCCCTCTCCGGGGCTCAGGGAGTTAGGCTGCGCGGCGAACGGATTGCCGAATTGCGTGCTGAATTCATCTGCATATCACAAGAGTTTGTCAGTACTCGTTCATTCATTCAAAATAATTCCAACTACTTACAATAGGCGTAGTCCGGGTTTGATGAGAAAGAATAGCCAAAGAAGAGGGGAGCCTGAAGCGTCTTCAATTTTCCAATCTTCACGGTCTATGGGTTTAAAGATTGTCAGTCAACACTCTGTTCAGTACATCACGAGAGTGCCCTTGATAATAGCAAAGGAAAAACTCACGGAACCCGATGGTCTGAATTTTTCAGAGAAAGTGCCACCCTTGGGAACAGCCGTGAGAGGTCCGGGGGCGCTGCCATCATATGGGAAAGACTGCACGTAGACAGTGGAATCGCAATGGTTGTTCACGATGGCATTTTGAGCCGCGGCCAGCCCAACAAGCGCACCGAAAGAGATAAGAGTGGCCTTCATGATGGATAAAATTGTTGATGTTGGATACGATTGTGTTTGGTGTTGGTTATGGGAGGATAGATGGAATTCTGGACGAGGTTCGTCTGCCTTTTATAGACCAGCAAGAGCTATTGCATGGGCTCATATAATAAGCATCATCTATACCGTGGTTGGTAGGCATGGGAGGCCTCATGTAATGACGATTCTGATGATGCTAAAGATCCAAGACATGCAGATGATACCCGACTGACCGCCAACCGAGAGAGCCAGTCAACGAACAGGTTGCGGAGAAGACATGCATATCGCTGCTCCTTCGAGCTCCTAATATCAGAGACATTCAAAGACATCTGAAGTGGGAGCGTTGCATCCCCCCCGCAGCCAAGAATAGGCAGCTGTACCCCGCCAGAACGAACATGAAGTTGATGTCAAAGCTTCTCCATACTGAACAAGTACAATGACCTCAGGCCAAGAACATAGCCCTCCAAATCAGCACTACGCGGTGGATACAACGATATGGCTCGGTCGGAAATTGGGCATCTCCGTTCGAACGATGGCGGCCAAGTCGGAATCTGCCAACATGCATCCCACTGATCGAAAGATGGCAGTGCAGCTGTGCAGTGCTATGACCTGGTGCCGAGCGTCACGGCACGTCATTCTGGAGCCCATCTGAAGCTCTTCGAAGTATTGGATTGGTATTTGGAGCTTTGAGAACAAGTTCAGACTACACGTTGACCAGTTCATGCTTGACGGGTGTCGTTGAATTCCATCGGTGCAAGCTCCCGTGTGAAGTAGCGAGTATTTATCGATCTTCATGGATGGTCGATATGTGCTTGCTCCAGGATTCACTCTGCAGTTGAATTGAAGTAAATCTTGACGGCGACCTCGGTTCGCGCAGCAGGTATCCCTGGTGGCAAAATGTGAGGAAAGGGCCGTGACCTACTGAAAATGCACTTCCACAAGGTCAGTGATGAGACTCAGCCATAGATTACTAGGTATCTATCAGCTGCAGGACGACCTCTGTCCGGAACCTGATATACCAGCTGACAGCCTTACACTCATACGACAAGTGGGTAAAGACTACTAACTGACCATAGAGTACTTATGAACTGTGCCAGGTCGGACGGAGGACTCTTGGCATTAGTACATGTAGCCTCATCGGCCGAAGTCGTTCACCACCTATGCGAATGTTTTCGGTTCGTGTATGGGTGCCTATGAATGGAACGTGTGAGCCGGGGTTGGTGACCTCCATCGGGGGTTACCTTCCGCCTCCAGCTGTAGCTGTGTTATCACTGGTTTGTCGTTGGATATAGAAATGCAAACCTTTTCCCACCAGTCCATAACTCCATACTTACAACGACCCGTCAGCTGGGTCAGGTGGAGCTGTTGGTATATTACCCGCAATGTTGCCAAACTACAGTGTCGCTCAGTTGTCGTCAAGGCCGTCGCGATACTATCACGGGCATCGGACCGACATTTGGTTCCCAGCACGCCTAAAAGCCGAGGCCGGGGCCGAGGCCGAGGATGATGTTGATTCTGAATCTTCACGGTCCCGAAGAGATGATTTCGATGCAGGATTCTCCTTGCTTCATGTTCGATTCGCCCCAGCCTTGAGCCTTGGTCACGGAGGCTGGTCCCCGCAAACGCTGGCGCCCCGCGCAGTCCTGCGAGTCATGCCGCCTTCGAATTCGAGAGGTGCGCCGCGACCGCAATATTCCGGGTGGTTCCTGCGCCCGTGCGCGGGCAACACTTTGGTCGCGATCGGAGTCGCTCGACGGACCCTACAAGTGAGAGTATTGTTCACCAACAAGTCCATTCGACGGGACAGGAACATTCTGTGAGGGACATTCGGCTTCAATTAGAGTCACGGGAAAATCGACTATCAGCTCCCACCGAAAGCACCGAAGCGCAGCCACACCGTCGACGACGTGGATACAATCTACACGAACCTGGAAAAGAAACGCATTCTACTGAACGTCAGTCTTCAGTTCTAGACCTGGGCTTTTGTGGACGGTCGCAAACCTCCTGACATGACTGTTGACAGGGTCCCAGGGCGCCTGCAAGCAGCATACGGGAAGACCAAGCTCATCGGCCCAACTCACTGGATTTACAAAGTAGACAAGGTAGGCGTGCATGGCCTTCAATTTTGCGATATGCGTCACTGGCTTACTTGTTACCACAGGCCGCGGGAACTTTGACTGGCCGAGAGCCTGATGCTGCTTCCATGGAATTGAAATCGGACTTGACTGTTCTGATCAAAGAATGTAGAAGCCTTTGTAACTGTGTCAAGTCTCGAAAGGCTCTCGTTCACGAGGGCCCCATTGTGGACATACACACAACCTGACCATCTCATGAAATGTGTGACGAACTGGTGCGATGTTACGTGCGAACCTTCGAGCCGCTGTTTCGGATCCTTCATATTCCCTCCTTTTGGAAAGATCATCAATCAGACTGGGTAGCGCCTCGAAGTTCTTCCACCTCTTTCATGATGAAATTTAATACTGGTCCTTGCTATTGGCACAAGTCTGCCCGGGCAGTCCTGTCGAGGTAGACGACCATTATGCGCAGCTGATATCGAAATGGATCTACGCGGCACAGTGGTGGCTTGCAGGACTTTCGAATGACACAACGGCGAATCTAGACAATTGACAAGTCCTCTGTCTTTCACTTCTGGCACGCAAAGTTTGTCGATTCGGGATATCCAGCGTGCCTTCCACAAATGCACTGATCGAGACGACAATGCGTTTGGGGATGCACATGAATCCCGGCTTCTTTCCAAGTTCGTTTCCCTTCGATTCTGAGAGACGACGCCGTCTCTGGGCCACAGTCTGTAAATTGACGATACAATCAGCCATGGAATTTGGCCTACCATGCCAGATTCCGTCGGGATGTGATTCACGATCGCCCTTAAACCTCGGTGACCTCGACATTGATATGAATATAACTTCGCATCCTCTGGTGATGCCGCCATCGCAGAGCCGATGCGTCTGTCACTCGATTGCTTTAATCATAGTTGGAGGTACGCCTGAAAGTCGCAAGACTGAATGACACTTCCGGAGAAAAATCCTATCAACAGGCGCTGGGCCTCACAGCAGAACTGCCTCGCATCTACCTGAGTCTTTTTCCTCGGAGCTCAAGCAGCACGGCCTCGTCCTCGGTCAGTGATTTGCGTGACACAGAACTTGCGAACAAATGCCTAGCGGTGAAGCTTCAACGGTACATCCTTACTTTGCACGGGCCCTTTATTGAACAGGCTCGAAGCGATCCCCAATTTTGCTATTCTTGTAAACCCGAGTCGACCATGATTTTCGAATCTTATGCCAACTGCCTCGGTCTGCCAACAGATCCCACAGATGACTACTCTAAGATGATTCTGGACAAGGCGGCAGTTCCAAAGATCCTCTCAGTCTAGATGTTCACTCCATTCTGGGCCTAGAGATCGTCACTCAATGTAGAAGGGCAATCCTCGGAAGTCTCTCTAACACGGGCAATTGATGAAATAGTGAACGCTGCCCGCGCCCCCCTGTTTTCCGTGTTCTTTAACGAATTGTGAACCTGTTGTGCCAAACTATTGGACTGGGGAGCCAGAGTATGAAGTGGTACATCTCTCTCACCGCGATCTTGGTCCAGATTAAAGCCAGGGAAGCGAAGGCATGCGTCAAGCGAAGGGTACATGAAGATCTGAAGGGTGCTTTCCTGGAATGTCACTCGTTGCTGCAGCCTTATGTGGCTAGCGTATCACATCTCACCACTGGCACTGATCTTAGCTTGTCTGCTCCAGAATTTTTTCAAAACGCTCTGCAACACGCGGCAGGTCTTTGGCGTCCTGGATATTTGACCCGCTATAGCAAATCCCGAGAGACTGACAGAGCAAGCAGGACCTCACATTTGATTTGGACTTTTCTAGCTTTTTCTCCTTCAGGACATGAACGATTTTATGACATTACTTTGTGGAGTGTAGCTTATTCGAAACTCGCTGTCACTGTGAAGATTTGACTTCGGGCTAATGCACTTTTCCACACGAGCCATTGGAATCTAATCGAATTGTCTTTGGCACGGATCCTGTCTAGGGGTTTTGGAGCATTACGAATGCAAGAGGGCACGATGAAGCGAGGATCGTAGCAGCCTTTTGACCTGGTGAGGCTTTCTCCACAGATCAGTCCGTCCTAATGGATACCCACTACTCGTGTCGAGATAGTATTGTCCTTCTTGATTAGGAAAGTATTTTGAGTTTATTCCATCCACCCGCCGATTGGGTGGAGCCAAGTGGAGTCCATGACATCCAGGAAAGCCCCCCTTCAAGATGACATCGGTCCAATCAGAGTCACAGGGCCCATTCCGTTCTAGGAACTTGAAGGGAGTGGGGCTCCAGAGTATTCCGAGTCGGTCACTGCAATCGACAACAGAAGGTATTTAAAGCTTTCAGTCGCTTCACCAGTTCCATATCAGTCGCCAAATTCCCTCAACATTCAAACCACCAGTTGAAAGAATGCTCTCAAAACATATCGGTCACCCTGCCACAGAGGCTTTGCATGCAGACGATCGCCTTAATCTGGTGCCTGATGTGGCACCACCAATGCACTTGTCGACCACCTTTCGATACTCAAAGGATCCGGATCAGCTAAAGGTCTCGGAAGATCCCGTGGTATGTACTAATTGTCTGACAATCTATAAGAGATACGAGCGATCGACCACGCTAATCCTTACAACAGGCGGAGTTTGACGGGACGAACTACGTGTATTCTCGCGAATTTGCGCCGAATGCCACCCGCTTTGAAGCAGTGCTCTCATCACTCCTCAAAGGTACAGCAGTGTCCTATGCAACCGGACTTGCTGCACTGCATGCGGCCTTGGTGTTGCTCAACCCACGGCACATCTCTGTCGGCGAAGGCTACCATGGTAGTCATGAAGTGATAGCTGTCATTTCCCGCCTGTCCGGACTCAAAAAGCTCCCGATCGATTGTCCAGCAGAGAACCTGAACCAAAGCGATGTGATTCTTCTCGAAACACCAATCAATCCTTACGGGACCGCTTTCAACATCGAGGAATATGCCAGAAAGGCACACTCTCGGGGTGCGTACCTGATTGTCGACAGCACTTTCGGACCTCCTGGTCTGCAGGATCCGTTCCTCTGGGGCGCGGACATCGTCATGCACTCAGGCTCAAAATTCTTCGGAGGACATAGCGACATGCTCTGCGGTGTTCTTGCAGTTCAAAGGGATGACTGGGCGAAACGCCTATTTGAGGATCGTATGGCTCTGGGCAGCGTCATTGGCAATTTGGAGGGGTGGCTGGGCACGCGGAGTTTGCGGACTCTCGAGGTTCGCGTGCAGCGTGCCAGTGAAAACGCAGCCAAACTCATCAATTGGCTCGACGATGCCTTGAAAGCTTCTTCGCCTGCGCCGGGCTCAGACCAGCACACTGTTCAGGCCATATTGAAGATGATTTATCATGCCAGTCTTCAGGATGAACCTTGGTTGAAGGACCAGATGCCAAACGGATTTGGCCCAGTATTTTCGGTTATCTTGCAAAACGAGCGATTCGCCCGCACACTTCCGAGCCACCTCAGTTTCTTCCAGCATGCAACAAGTCTGGGTGGGGTGGAATCTTTGATTGAATGGAGAGCCCTGTCCGATAGCCGGGTGGACAAAAAGTTGCTGCGGATCAGTGTTGGTATTGAACATTGGGAAGACCTGCGAGATGATCTGCTGCGGGCATTCCGGTCGTTGTCTGGTGTGTGATTAATGTCAAAAAAAAAGTAGACGATGGCTTAGTCGGTGGAAAACCGGGCAATTGTCGTGGGCTGGTCTCGTATTCTATCTATATCCATAACCAATCTCGACCCAGCTGGCCAATGTCAAAGATCCAACGCGATTGTCCAACCCCAGAGGCATCCGCCTGAAACCAGTAGGCCTGCAGAGTTTTAGCGGCATTGACCGCGTTTAGACAACTGGTGGCGTTCCAAAACTTCTCAAGCAAAGTTTGTACGATGTGACGTTCTGTTTGTGTCGAGGACTCCAAACCAGCAACAAAGATTGGCCAGAGAACGCACTTGAACATGGCCCAATCATTCTGTAAATCTTTCAGCACGTCAAGCAGCTCGCTTACCAAAGCAACAAGCTGCGTTGTATATGCCGTCATGGCGTCCAAAATTCGCTTGCCGTATATAATGGTGCCAACTTTGAACGAGCGCGCCAGCAAAGTTAGGCTGCCACGTTCCCTGGCAGAAGAAGACACCTTTTGCAGTTGCGCCACCCAGGCGTAGCAGTCAAATTCTTCGCAAGTCCGTACGAGTTCATGTGTTCTTCTGGCGTGGGTTTCCACCATCAATGGATCAATAGTAGGCGAAAACAAAATATCCCTTTGTATGGAAAGTGAATGCATCACGTGGAGAATATGGTCAGGGCACCCAAGAAAAGAAGTATCAGTGGTCTCTGAGAGGAGGGCCTCCTCGTGCTCTGGGATGACGAAGCCCGAAAGAGTTCGGGGCCGCACGAAGGTCGCACCGAGAGTCCCAATTCTGTTGATGCAATGCAGGTGTGAGCTCATCACGAATTTGCTACTTGAAGGAAAGGGCGAGAAAATACTAACACTTTGATCTGCTTCGCAATAAAAGTCAAAATTCCATGCAAAGTTTGTCCCCGGCCCTGATTGATGCCGGCTTGCGGCTCAGATTGAGGCTGTAATGAGGCCACGAGATTCTTTGCACCTTCCAAATGGAAATTCCATCCATCACTTCCTGATTCTACCAGGTCCAAAAAAACAAGAAGAAACACACTAGCCAAGGTCGAGTCTTGCCTGCTCGATATAGGATCTGCTACCGCGCGAGAAAGTGCCGCGATAGCCTGATGTTTCAAGACAAGCGCACGACGATCTGCGGTGACCTGTTCCGGTGGTATCGGAGATGTCAGCTCGTGGAATGTCTGGCATTGATTGGCACGGTGGCGCGCCGCAAGGGCAAGAAGAGCTTTGCTCAACACCGGGCTGATCAGACTTAGAGCAATAAGCTGTCGGAATGGATTTCGAGTGGTGTCGCGGACAATGAAAAGTTGGCAAATTCGTTCTTTATCTTCAGAGGAGCCCTCAGTACTTGATTAATTCATCGCAGTTGTTGCAGGTCCAAGAACATACAGTAATCAAGATAATATTTGGAGACATCATCCAGACCGGAAAGAGCGGGGTCGGGAATTGCCAGTGTCCTCACAGGGGCCTGGCGTAGAGAATATGGCCCCGAATGATCCCCGAGAATTGTTCCTTTTAAGGCGTGAGCTTAGCACTACCAAGCCCCCCCTGCGACGGAAGGCGATCGCGCATGCATTCAGTTGATCGGTGCTTGCAGACTGTAGTCAACATAATGCCAGTTTTCCACTTGCCACTCACCCGAGGATTGCACCTGCCTCAAGGCTCGCCTCTGATGGGCCGAGCCTTGCCTCCCATTTTGCTTTCCTGGCGAGGGATCATCCAAAGTCCCGTAAACGTGCCCTTGAAGCTTGCCACGAATCGCTACTCCTTTCACCCATTTAAGAGGACGTTTGTCAAGGCAAGCTAAACCTGCGCTACGACATTTGCCGCATGGCACACCGGACTGATCGCACTGGATGCGCCGATTACGGCAGGTATAGCATGGGCCGTCGATCACGGAATTCATCGGTGATTGAAGCTCTTCTGAGTCGTGGCCGACTCCACGAGGTCAGTTCTTGCTGGAGTATCAGACGAGACCAAGCCAGTCGGGCTAAGACTTTGGAATAGCTGATAGGCGTATTCTTGGACTGAAGGCAAGGTGCACGACAAGCTCGAGGGTCAAGTGTACGATCTGCGATCCGGGCGGACGCCAGACAGGGTTTCGAAAGACAACTTGTGTGACTGTGCGGTGGGTGGCAAAAGGCAATAGCCCACGACAGGCCGCCGGGAGACGGGATGCCAGTGGACCATCCAACCCGCGGGCAGTCGGGTACCTTCAAATATTTGAATCTTAGTCACCACATCGAAGTGCCGGTGGAAGCTCCTGCGCGTGGCAATTGGTGGGCATCCGTGGATTTAACTCGGGAAAAAATCTAGGTGTCCTGAGGAACCTTCAGGCAATAAAAACTGGGGGAGGCAGTCACACAATATCTCGTACCAGTCAGTGACAAGATTTAAATGTACCGCCGATCTTGAAAACCTATTCGATTTTCCAAGTCTCAGATAAAACCCCATCTCATGAGCCAGTCGTAGACTAGCAGTACTGACTGAATGATAGTGGTACGGGCTTAGAGACTATCTAGATATTCTCGGCTACCTACCCTGCCGCCTCCGAGGTCGTCATCAGGGCCCACAAACCTCTCAGCAAACCTAGCCTCTATCGCTCTCTCTGTCTTTCTTTCTCAATCAACCAAGCTACGTTTCATCGCTTTTTCTTTCTTCCTTCCGTAGAATATTTACGAGTAAAGACAGCCTGAATCGCCAAAGTAAAGAGGGTGAAGATTGCAGAGATCACCTTTCGCAAATGGAACCGCATCGCTCGAAACAAACCCAGGTGAGCCCGGGAAACAGATAGGAGGTTGAATTGATCATACTACGACTAAAAGACGAAGATCAAGAACCCAAAGTAAACCGTAAACTGTAAACGGCAATAACACGAACTCATTGTTATCTGCAACATCGCTTGACGATTTTCTCGGCTGCCCTATAAGAACTTGGACGCTAGGAAAGGTCTTTTCTAAGCAAAAGACTTCTTCTTCCTTTTCTGAATCCAACTAACGCATAGGGAGCCGCATCGCCTCGATTAACGTACTATCTCACCTAGGTTGTCATGTAGAATACAGAAAGAACGATATGATGTCTCGCAAAGGTTTGACAAATCGACGGGAGGATCAAGTCCTAGACTACTATCTTTCTGTGAAGGGGGCGCTCACCTCCAAGGCAGCCATCTATACTCAGTCGGTCAGTCCAGTATCCCTAGACATGTATCCTGCGAACACAAAGGCTATTGGAGGCTACTGTGAAACGTAGCAGACCCAAAAGAGGGGAGAAAGGAATGGTGAGATTGCATCTGGTGAGAGGTGCCTATCTAAGCTACGAAGGTGGTGTGCGTGGGCGCGCACCACGCTGGTGAGACGCGCCAAACCACCAAGCTATCTCAACACCCCCCTGGACCTCGATCCACCAATCTCACTCAAAACATGAAAAGTGATCATACAAATATGTTAATAACGCCTTAATGCAGCTTTTTATGCTCAAAAAAGGTGTTTAAACCCTTAGAATTAAGCTCGCTATAAAGGCTGTTGAAAAACCGTTGAATGGCCGTTGAATCAGAGCTTTTTCATGCCCAAAAGGTGTAGAAACCTCTCGAATTAGACTCGCTGCAGCGGCTTGGTAAAGCCATCTGCGGCCTGCTCTGTAGTAGAGATTTTGACGAATTTGTATACCCCCCTAGAGACTTGGTCTCTAATATAATAGTATTTAACGTTGATATACTTCGTTCGTTGGTGTAAATCATGGCTTTTAGTGAGGTAAATGGCGCCTTGGTTATCCTCGTAGATTACAGTAGGAAGTTACAAAAGGGACTCTATATCAAGTTCCTTAAGGAAAAGCTACAGCCACAACACCTCTTAGACAGCTAAAGATACAGCCACATACTTACTTTCTGTAGAGGAAAGAGTAACGTATATTTGCTTTTTGTAAGCCTAAGTAATTACACCATTCGCAAGCTTGAAAAGGAAGCCGGAGGTTAATATACTACTATCCGTATATTTACCGGCCTAATCTATATCAACGAATCTAAAGAGGGGGTCTGGTAAGTAGGAATACGCGATAGTAAGCGTTTCAGAACCCTTAAGATATCGAAAGATACGCTTTAATACTATTATATACTTCGCGGAGGGGTTATACGCATATCTTACAAGCTTTATAACTACGAATACAATATCTAGTCGCGTATTAACCATTAGCTAAATAAGTAAGCCCACCATCTTACGGTAAGCTTCGACTTCCGCCGAAGTAGTAGTATCCTTACGCGGTTATAGGATCTCCTTATCATAAAATAGCGTAGGGACTGCGTATATATCTTATAGGTTGAATTTCGCGAGGACTTTACGAATATAGGCGAGCTAAGAAAGCATGACTTTACTATCTACAGATTGAATGATATTAATCGCAAGGAATCGCGTGACGGTACTATTATTAGTAATATCGAAGGATTTGCGAATATAGTCCTTGAGCCATATGAGAGATATATCTAAAGGCGTGATAATTAGTATATCATCAACGTGTATAAGAAGATAGAGCTTACGTTTCATATGCACGAACACCGAATGGTCCGCTTATAAGCGAATAAATCCAATTACTATTAGAGCCCTATAGATAGTATTATACTATTCGCGAGGACTCTGTTTTAGACTATACAAAGTCTTCAAAAGAAGGCCGCATTTTCCAGGCTCTTTAAAACCATCAGGAATTTAAATATAGATTTCTTCAAGAAGCTCTGCGTTAAGAAACGCCGCAACGAAGTTAATATAATACATCTACCAGCCGAAATACGCAGCGATTACGCAGAATATTTTGAAGCTTAAAGCTTTAGCTATACTTACATAAACATCAAGATAATCGATTCCTTCGCGTTACTTAAACCCTTTTGTAACGAGACGCGCTTTGTAGGTCCTATCGTCCTTAATACGAAAGACCTATCGAAGCGGAAGAAGCGTCTTTTTAGTGCCTTTAGCAGGAAGATCATATACGCGCCAAGTACCGTTTTTTAGCTGCTTCTGTATTTCCTTATCTACAGCTTCAATCTATTTAGTCTATTCATCCTTACTATAATTTTGTATTATATCCTGCTAGCCATCCGGTTTATATAGCGTTAACTAAGCTGAAGCTTGATGTAAAAGCTTTGGAAGTAGTTATAAGTCTACGGTTACACTGCGAATTGAAAAAGTAGCGTATTTAATATAATCAGCTAGAGCTATATTTAAAAGCTTAAGAGAACGTAAATATTCCTCTGACTCTATAGCCACTTGAGTCTTCTTACGGACTCGTAAGGAACACCGAAGACCTATCTTAGGTACAGTTTAAGAACTACCCTCGACAGTTTCAGGATTATCGTCGATATTTCCAGGACTGCCCTCGATAGTTTCGGAACTATCCTCCATAGTTTAAGGGCTATCGTCGATATATTCATTCTGTTTATAGGCGAATCTCCGCTTAATCTGTTCACGAAGCTTTTTAAGTTAGGCTTCGCGTTTAAATAATAAAAGTAGTATATTAGACCGTTCAGATAATAGTAGGTCTCCTATTAGAATATAAGGAGATAGGGTTACTGGCTATACTGGCTTATTAGGGCTATTAGCCAAATCTAGCTAAATTAGTTAATCGCTATTAGCCGGTAGGAAATCCGATAGTATATAACGGCGTTAATAAGCCGTAGATTACGCAGGAACTAACTTTAGCTCTGTATCGAGATCGTACGCAGGCTTAGGTAGATCCTTCGTTATATTCTTATTAAAGACCACATTACGAGAGACCACGATCTTCTTTGAATAAATATCATAGAGTCGATATCCATCAGTACTATAGCCTACTAGCCTTGCTTCGGCTATATATAGAGAAAGCTTATCTACCCTACGTTCCTTTAGAATCAGATACCAAGCTTAGTAGCTAAGTACACGCAGATTTGAAATATCTAGCTTTTTACCATAGAAAGCTTTATATAGAGTTATATTAATAGTAGACTACCAGAGACGGTTTATAGTGTAATTAACACCTAAAAGCAGCTCACCCTATAGATATTTAGGAAGCTAATTTTCAGCTAATACGGCGATCAGCGGCTTAATAAGCTAACGATTCCTAATCTCCGTAATACCGTTAAGCTAAGGTATATAGGGGGGAACAGGGTCCTAAATAATACCGTTTTCTTCGCAAAAAGTGGCGATTCCAATATATTCTTGCGTATTATCGCCTGAAATCACCTTGACTCTATAGTCAAATTACGTTAAAAAATAGGTTACTAATATACGAATTTTATCAGTAATTTCGCTCTTCGCCTTTAACAGGAAGACCTAACAGAAGCGAGTAGTATCATCGGTAACTATTACAAAATAATGATTACCTCTAACGCCTACGATAGAGATAGGACCCCAAATATCAATATAAAGCTTCTGCGCTAATATAGTCTTAATACGCTTACTTGGTCTAAAAGGTAAGGTATAGCCTTTACTAAGAATACAAGAAGGATAAGGGTACTTAATACCAGTTCCCTTTTTAATATTAATTCCTTCGGTATATTTAGGTATACGCTTCACCTTCTGCTCGCCTACGTAATAGGCTCTGCGATAAGCTAGGTCTATTAAAATAGGTTGAATCTTACTGATTTAAGAAGCTATAGCTAAATCTACAGCGGGTACGTAGCCACTACTAAATACGTAGGATAGTTAAACAGATAGAGCTCTAAGTATATTAATAAGGCTATTACTATTATAGGTACGAACCTAATATTAACCGTTCTCCTACTTTACCGTAACGATAAGCTCTTCCCCCCTATATAGGGAGCCGTATATCTTATTAAATCGAGTCTTAATACCAGAATCCTTCGTAAGTTACCACGAGGAAATAAGGTTTATATTAAAAGAAGGAATACACCAGACTCTGAGTAGCTTAAGCTCATAAACTTCATTTCCATTTAAAAAGTCCAGAATAATATTACTATATCCTTCAGTCTACACTTAATAACCGTTTAGAAGCTTTATATTAGTAATAAGTAGCGTGAAATTGATGAAATTTACATAATAAGATATTATATACGCTAATACGCCAGAGTCCACCATCTAAGTACACTATTCGTCGTTATCTGTTAATATAGCCGTAATATTAACGGCTAATAAGCTTATTTCGGCGAAGCTCGTTAAAATCTTCTTTTCGGATTTCTCCTTCGAATTTAAGTCCTTTTTTAAATCAGAAGTACTAGCTATAGCTATATTAACTCCGCCTTAAGAGGCACCCTTAGATTTAGGGTTAAAGAAGCACTACTCACTAATATAAGCTATTAAACGCTTATAGTAGATATAATAATACGATAGCTAATTATTATTATCCTAGTCATTTTGACTTTAGCCACGACCTCGTCCGGAGCCTCTGCCGCGGCCTCTATCTCCTCGGCCTCTGCGTCTACCTCTACCTCGATCGTTATTTTGCGTAGATTTCGTATCTTTTAAGGTAGAAACGGCTACGATTACTATATTTACAGACTTTTCATTCGACTTATATTTAATAAATTTACCGAAAATATAGTTAAGCATACTATCCGGATTAGTTAGAGGTTCATATATATTTAAGAAACCTTTCACGCTTTAGTAGCCGTTAATTATAAGCTTAAAATAAGCCAGAGCCTATTTAGGTAGTAACGGGGTATTTAGAACGGCTAAATTCGCAAGGTCTAAAGCAGCTTACTATTTAGTAACGAAATTATACGGATTACTACTAGTATATATAAGCTTAATCAAAGATAATAGCCTATGGCTCAAAGCAGTATAGTTACTAGTACTATATATATTACTAATACGAAGGAAGATTTCATAAGAATCTTTATAATCACGTATGAAGCTACGAGCTAAATCGCTAAGTGTATAATAGATAAGGTATTTCGCAAGCGTATATTTCCGGCGAAACCAGTGAAATCGGTTATTTAGTTAAGTTATATTCTTATTAATCCACTTATTAAATTCCTCTTCGGTAGGTTCTTGTCTAAGTTGAGCGAAAAGGACGTTTTAGATAGCTTCCTCTATAGGAGTATCACGAGGCTCTTGAATGGGGCATATTAGTTTACCTATAATAACAGACCATAGATCTTCGTCCAGGCTATCTGTAATAAATTAAAGCCCCTGTTTCTATTTCTCGAAGTTAGCTCTTCCCTTAAGTATAGGGACTGATTCGGCGAAGGTTTTAGCCGCCTTATAAGCCTCGAGATCGGAAACTATATTAAATATACATAAATATATTAATCCTACTACGACGAAGTACCGCTACGTAGGTAATACCTACTACAGCGATATACCGCTACGCAGTTAAGGAGCGTAAGAGCCGGAAGGTATAAGGTCCACGATAACGAAGGTATATTATGTGGTAAGCCTACTACGGCGAAGTGCCGCTACGTAGGCGTGCCTGCTACAGCGGTGTGCCGCTACGTAGGTAAAGAGCGTTAGAGCTCTGAAAATGGCGTAGAAGCCGGAAGGAGGGACTTTGGCGACGATTCGATGCGATGGCTTCGGTAGCCGTATTCGATGCGTAGGGATCGTCAAGTCGTAAAGAGGTGCGAAGTCTGCACTCTGTAGAAGGCGCAAAACGCGCCGAAAAACGATGGAAAAAGAGGTTATTATGTAAGTTGTGCCTAGGCAGTGAGGAAATGTGAATAACCTCACTTTTTGTGCGCTAAGCAGGGCTCATAACCTATTGGAGGCTACTGTGAAACGTAGCAGACCCAAAAGAGGGGAGAAAGGAATGGTGAGATTGCATCTAGTGAGAGGTGCCTATCTAAGCTACGAAGGTGGTGTGCGTGGACGCGCACCACGCTGGTGAGACGCGCCAAACCACCAAGCTATCTCAACAAAGGCCATTAGTCGGATGCTGTAAAAACGATTATTGACACGTAGGTAACCTAGGACAACCACACAGGCGCCGCTTAACGAGGAGCTAACTCCGCCATACCCATGCCCAAGAGGGAAAAAACTCCCATAGCAGTCGTCTCGTAGCATAACAAAAGGACTTCAAGCCCCGGATATTATTGAGCTTTGATTAGAGAGTGACTACGATCTTCAAGGATCACATAGAGTTTACAGGACTTCGCCACGCCGACAGTTAACGATTCCCGGCAAGCTGGACTTCGAACTGGAGAAGCTTCAATATACGGCATCTCTCTTGATGTCTACATTCAAATTCAAATCACGAATTAAATAGCACGACGGCGCACATTGGCTCATTATATCATTCTTAGCATAGGACTAGTGTCCATAACGTAATGATACTAGAAGATCTCGCCCGTCAGAGAAACTATGGGTCCAAGCTCTACGCAACACTGATGAATCATGTACCACGACGGTGATAGAATATGCTGATCTCTCGATATTGATGTGATGCATGTAGTCCCGCGCGAGCGTCTCTTTGGCGAACCTCAGTCTTGAACAAACCTAGGCTCTACCTAGAGCCCAACTCATCTGTTACATGCGTCACAACAGAACTTCGAGTTCACTTTCAATCTTTTTACAAATGGTATGAAAAGACCGATACCTAGATATGCGCCTTGTCGTAGAAATCGAGCGGAGTTTAGTTAGAAGATATTTGTTTCTTCGTCCTAAGAAATCCTGAAACATGACGCAAACAATGCTGAAATATAATGGACGTTTTCTATGGAATTTGCAGCGGCTTGAGCATACACCGCCACAGTCCATTAAAACTCCATGATAATTAGAATTTGGATTAAGAGGGTCACCAAGTTGGTAAGATGGCCGAGTTGGTCTAAGGCGTCAGGTTAAGGTCCACCTTAGCACAACCTCCTGATCTCGTTTACGGGGCGTGAGTTCGAATCTCACTCTTATCAACAGAATCTGTTTTTGCCCCTCCATGGGGGCAGCCAATCAAAAAATGAGTTTTCATCGGGGTAGTTGTCTATTCCCAGATGAAAATTATGAGTCCCTACCTTTTCGGAGTAAATTGGATTTCGTCCCCATTAGTCTATTATGGCCGCCGGTGTGGTAGAACCTCCCTTAATCCCTGTGGCAGACAATACCTATACTGTCATGTAGCAGGCAGAATTCACATGGAAATATGCGCCACCAAGTGTGAAGCCAAAAGGATCTAGATATCTTGGAATAGTATCATAAGAGATTCCGCCACGTAGCGGATCAGTGGAATGCCAAAACTTCCAGAGTGGCTGGCTGTGGCGTCCAACACCATTTTTCCACCAAAAGTTCGAAATATCGATCTGCGGAAGTGTTCCACACCTTAGGTAGGTACTTGACGGCGTCCAGGTAGAGTTTGACACAGAATGAATAGCTTCCACAGTCCATGTCCATTGGCGTACCTAATAACCAGAAGGGCACATTGAAAATCACGGCCCGGAAATTCACATTACTGGAAGTATCTCACAGTGCACTATTCCCAGTTGTAAATTCTGAAGAATAGTCGCTTGGCAAGCTACACTATTTTTTCCGCGACTAGAAACCCTCTCCTTCCATTCTTCAAAAGTCATTGGGAGAAGGAAAGGTCTTAGCCAGCAAAGCGCCCTCTTAACCTCGATAGTCGTGCCGTCATAAAATCAAAAGCACTTAAGGCTGTAAGAACTCTAACACAACTCACAATCACTCTTTGTGGGGGATCATTTACCGGCATAGATAATCCAGACGCAGACCCACTGCTCGATTGCATGAGGATGGGCTGTAACTTCCTCATTGAAAATTTTGTCCCTCAAATTTGATTGGCAGACTCGACAATTCATGTCCAGCACTTTCTCTGGATGATTTTTTCTTACCTCGTGACCTGGAGATCTTTCGGTTGACGATACTTTGTGCGGTAATCGTGAATATTTATGCTTTGCGAGGTTTTGAATAAACGCCAGTCAACTGAGAGACACCGAACGTGGCAGCCCCTTTCCATAGGTAGGTAGGTTCACCCAAGACCGTGTGTGGCCGCAGCCGCGACATAAAAGTGAACACCACTGTGTTCTAGACATTGGAAAAAGATCACACAGCACGACAAGGCCGGGGCGGCAGCAGTGCAAAATCGAAGAAGTGAAAGACACCATTTTTTCCGAATCATGCCATTTTCCAGTAAACTCTGCTGATCCCTCATTTAGCAGTCATGGGTCATAGATCCAGATCACAGTGTGAGCTAACGTCACACCTTGGTCTTAGAAAAAAACCCCAGGGGGTCTACGCTGTATCAAGTTCCGCCCGGGATCTAAATGACCCAGCGCGGCTTCATGTATTAAAGTAGCTAAGAAGAATACTCGGACTGATCTCTACTAGGTAACGCTCCTATACTAGTATGATCTTCCAATAAACTTTAGTCCAAGCCTAAAAGGAACCGTCATGCAAAGTTAATATCTATTCTCGAGGATTGACCAACAAAATATCCTAGATCTCAATTCTGGCCCCCAAACAGAGAGAACAGGACGAAGAATCTCTACTCAAGGTATCATTGTACCGCTTAAGGACTATGCTCGGACTCGGAGGTAAGGTAGCCGCCGCTTAATATCGGGAGAGCTTGACACACAAGTTGGCCGAGATCGCCTCCTTTTATATAGGCCAAGCCATATTACAGATCAGGATACGTGAGAAGCAATGTTCATAGAATACCATCCTCTACTCATCTGGCCGGGCTTGTTCCAGATCTGGAAGTTCTAAACTGCAGATCTAGACCACATTGTGAGATAGGGGGACGTCATTTCCTGGTCAAGGAATCCCCTCCTCCCAGAGTGCTCCACGCCGTATTAAGCTCACACTTTACAATATCACATCACAGCTTCGTGCTGGTGGCTCAGCGAATTTATAGTCGCGGGATCGGCGCTTGTAGATCAATCAATCACATCTGAGAGTCAAAACCCGAATCATCACCGAGTGATATGCTTTCTCGAATAAGACTCGTTTTCCACAACGATCTTCTCCAGCGACAGGGCTATAATTTACAAGAGTCAGCGTGAGCGAAAGCACCAGGCTTCTGATTTGGATGATCTACCATCGAAAATGAAGAACAGTGGAAAAACCCATTGTTTGAGGCCTCGGTCTGCAACGCGTCGTCTTACCACTCGTGGGTATGTATGTATGTCTCAGCCCGTTGGTGGTCAGGGACTGGGCTCGGTGGCTGGGTGGAAGATCGACCCGGGGACAGAACGAGTCCCACTGTTGGCATGATCATATGCTCACTGGTCTTATAGAAAGATTCCGATGCTGCACATTGTATCGGTGTAGTATTAGTGTGCTTGTCTGTGGGTACGTTCGTTCCCGTATAGCCGAGTGACGGACAACTCCGAAAGACAGATGGGAACTGGTCAGCAGTCACGTGGCGTCGATTGCGCGATGACACTTTAGTAGCCAGGAGGCACGAGAGCCAGCGTAGTGGTTTTGAATGGCCTACTCTCAGGGGTATTCAATGTTCAAATTGGGGTCAAGTCCTCACCATCGCAGCAACTTGCTTCGATCGCTCCAGCCAAAATATTAGACTTCAGTAACCTACACGCCCTGACGTTCCCCTTCAAAGTACCCCAGTAAGATTACTAACTCCACAGTTGATGCGGATGTTTTGCTAATGGCAATAGCGATTCTCACCTGCAGGACGACAGGATGAAAGAGCCTTCCGAAGTTATCTCTGATTATGATACAGAATGTGCGAATGAGGAGTATATCATAGGTAAACACATTTCTCTCCCAAGTCCAAATATTTCTGCTGCTTCCTAAGGACCTCCAAATTAACTCAACCACTGATTCAGGATCCATCGACCTCCTGTTCCGTGAGACGGATCTATTCTCGCATGCAGGCACGTACCCCACCACGATGGCGCCCCAGATAGTTCAATATGCCCTGATCTACCGTGAGTTTCGACATTTTTGCTGTACCTAAGGGATTCATCGCATGCTGAAGTGTAACTGACAAGGCCACTCGACTATGGCACCACTTGTGCTGCCTGTCAAAAATTACGTGAATCCTTACATCCAGGTCTGGCTACCCATGTCACTGTGTGACAACGCGCTATTCCCGGCACTTCTCTTTTCCTCTCTCTCGCACAAGAGAATAAATGACCTGCTTGCGGGCGGCAAATCGCTGCCAGCAACTGAGCTCATGAAGCCAGTCATCGAAGCCTGTTACAAAGAGGCCATCGGTGCAATCAACCTCGCTCTACTGACTCCAGGACGCGCCTTGACGGATGCCACTATACTGGCCATTCTGATGACAGTCGAAAGCCCGTTTTTGATAAGCTCTGACGGCTGGTTGGAAGAACCGCCCTTCCAGGCGCATCTACAAGATCTTCAGTGGTTGAGCGTTCACAGTGCCCGTGAGCCAAATCTTGGCCATCAGGAAGGGTTGTGCAAACTTATTAATATGCGCGGGGGTCTTGCCAGGATCGAGACACCGGGCCTTGCAGCAGCGGCTTTCTTGTGAGTATTTGCCGACCGTATACCTTTTGCCAGAGCTGTCCTTGTGACCATCAAACAGCCGAGTCCTCGTCAATTCGACTTTGCTCCTGTCAACCCCGCCCCTTCCATTCTATCCACTGTCCGCACCTGATGTGCAAAACTTCAATACACAGGTCACACAAGAACCACGATGTGAATCAACGTGTATGATGATCCTCCATGCGGCCAGAGTCCACCCGCTGGTCAGCGCAGTGATGATGGAATTGGTCGATTTCTCAACAGCTGTGGAGAGGTATATCAGGGGAAGTGCGCCGGGTCTGACAGCGCAGATCATGTGCGATCGACGCAACCTCGCTCAGTATAATTTGATGTCTATTCCAGTCATCACTGGTGGCGAGCCAGAAAACGTTCTTTCTGAAATATGCCGTATTGCTGCCATTATCTACAGCATCGGCGTGACGTTCCCTCTATCTGGAGTCGGGGCACCGTTTGGTAGCCTCGTAAAGCAGCTCAAGCGCAAGATTCAAGAGATTCGCCTTTTGGAAGTCCTCATTTTACAACCGCGAATTGGTTCTCTTCTTCTTTGGGCCACAACCATGGGCGCAATTGCGGCAAAGGGGAAGTCTGAGCGGCCATTCTTGACAGCTACTTTGTCGAAGTTGATTCATCAATCCGGCGTCGCCCACTGGAGCGATCTCAAGGCAGGTCTGAGATCAATCCTTTGGTTAGACGGTACATGTGATTTGGGAGGTAAGGAAGTTTGGGGGGAGGCACGTGCAGTCATAGAGTCAGTCTCAGAGGCTCCAAAATGCGATGACGATCTTTCATCGCCTGTCACTGATACCTCACCTCCATGCATGCGGTGCCAAAGTCGCAAGATCAGGTGTGATAGTCAAAGACCGTGTCAGGCCTGTGTCGCTGGTAGCCTCAGTTGTTCGCCAGAAAGCGCAGCACAACTCGAGACCCGCGGGAAGCACTTATTCTCCATTCGACCGAGACCGTGCGACATGTGTAGTAGGAGAAGAGTCCGTTGCGACAAAGGGCTACCATGCACCAGATGCGCACAGCGAGCCGTTGAGTGTACGTATTCCCGTTTGCCGCGCTCCCATGACGTGGCTTGATTCGCGACCCGCGCCTGAGGACAAAAAGGTACATCCTCGTAGGACGGGGCATGAATCACACGGGATTCAACATCACGATTATCATGCTAGATACTCGAACAATTGCAGCGCATCACTAAATGGGGAAGTGAAGATTGGCTCGGTGGCCATGATCATGGAGTGGCTGGGACAGCAAACAAGACATTTTCCCATGTGCACGAGGTCTACTTCTATTCATTGGTCATGACTATAATAAGGTAGGGTCATTATTCTGGGTACGGTAGATGAGGTACCAAAGGACATTGCGAAGCGCCTTCGTCTTAAGCGAGTGATCGATGGTTTCTTCCGCGCCGAACGGGGGTTGTGAACCATGCTATTTTGAATCAGCTTCTCGAAAGTTCTAGGAAGTTTAACCTGCAAAAACAACTTGTGGCAGGCAGACACCGCATCCGTTACGGAGACCTAGCGTGAAAAATAGGTTGAGCACAAGACCAGAGTCAGCGTTATTGTGAACGACCTTCTGCGGCCTCCGCTTTCCCCGGGACTGGACAGGGCCTTTCCCGTCCCTGAGCCTCTATGGGTGCATTCAAGGAAATCGTCTGAACTCTACGAAATGGAAGGACCTTGATTACGATAGACACATGTCACTACCAGTCTTTTTCTCAACACAAACAACACTAGTGATGTGACGTTGGGAGAAATTCCATTCTCTTGGATCAATAACTGTCATGGTAAATCATCTAAAACTATCAATACGGACCAAGGGGACGAGTTCAAGGCTTCAAAGCGGCGATCTCAGCCTTCACCATCGCAGGAAGAGCTTCCCAGAGGGTTGGGCCCTCGGGTTTCCACCCCATTGAGCGCAGTCGGCTCGCTCTACTTCGACAGTTGCCTCCCCACAGGACAGGCGCCCAGGGGTGGAATTTGAGGGCTTCGTCGACCGAAAGAGGATCGACATCTGCCGCCTCGAGCTTCCCTTCTTCCTTCACAAGCTGCGCAATCGCCTCAGACACTTCCCGCCACGCGAACTCGCCGGATTCTACGAAGTAGTAGCCTGTGGGCCCCCACTGCGCCGATCCCTGGGGTTTGAGTGCTTCTTCAACGAGGAAAACACACGCCTTTGCAACATCACTGACGTGGATGTCTATTTGGCCCTGTCCGTTAGCTTTGCCTGATCAAGAGAACGGCACGTGAAAAATAATGAATGACGTACGGTCCCAGACGTTCTTCCCGTCGCCCACAGTAAATGCGCGGCCTCGTTTGAGTATGGCCTCGGTCAAGAATGGGATTTGAATGCTGCGTTTTTTGACCGGCCCTTCTCCGATTCCGTAGATGAGTGGAGGACAGATGATGGCAGTCGGGACGTTGTGCTGCTTGCCGCCCGTGATGACAGCATCATCGACGTTACGGTGTAACGCAGACTGGTCGAGGGACGTAATTTCCTCGATGTCTTTGACATCGTCGAAGATCTTGGGTGCAGGGTTGCCGAAGCCAGTCGAGGCATCATTGAGAACACCGGTACCGGATATGTGGACCATCTTGCCACCACTGGTCGCGAGTCCGGATATCAGAGGCTCGATGCAGGAGATGTGGTCTGAGCTAGCAAGTTCTGCAAGTTGTTAGAGCTGAGGCATTTGCGGTGCGTGCAAGTTAGACTCCGATCCACTTACGCAAGACCACAGCAGCCTTAGTACTCTCCTGGCGTAAGATGGCGTGATCGTCTAGGGTTCCAATGACCGTGTTGATCTCGGGCCAGCGACCTTTGACCTTGAGGGCTTGTTCCTCGTTCCTGACCAATGCTACCACCTCGTACTCAGGATGAGTAGACATCAATAATCCAGTGGTTTGTCCCCCGACATAACCAGCAGCACCCGTGATGAATATTCTTGCAGGCATTTTGAGGGAACGTTTCTGGAATAGAATGACACTTGCTGGTGGATGGAAGGAATGAGAGCTGGGGATAATTGCCTATACTCATCCAAGTGGTGCGGCCTTCGCGTCGCTTTATAAACATTGCGTCGGCGGGATCTTGCACCACGGAGAAACTCGTGGTCATGATTAGCCAATCTTGAAGTCAGCCTACACTTGCAGGAGACTGTCAATTGTACTGTCTGTTCAGTTGTCTACAGATCTTGCCGATCTACGCCCAAGTGTAAGTGGAGACTCTCAGAGGCTAATTTGGACCTGTACCGCTGGGCTAGCTGAGGTGATTCTCAGCTTATCTCAGCCGCACCGAGCTCGGCGAACTCGGCGAGCTTCCGCGCTTCCCCTTTCTGGTACATTTACCAGACCAATGATCTGTTCTAGAGACATTTGCTTCAACATTGCATGTGCCAGCGGGCCAGCTTATGGAAAGCACACTCCATTATTAATCTATCTGGTCGGACGGTCCGGGTGCATACTCACCTACTAACAAGCTTCCAATAGCTTCCAACAAGTACCTTCTCGCATCGATCGTCAAACCTTCCATTGGTCAGCTGCGTGTATCTGTAATGCTAGCTGACTGGAAAGTGTGTTCACTGTTCAATGCTTGTATATTGATAGACCCATGCTCAAGATTTGAAGGTATCACTGCTAATCGAGAGTTAAACTCCCATCAATCGAAGTCATGCCGAGAAGATACTTAATGTCATCTGAATCTGGCTGTGTACCTATTGGGGTACTAATCTAGCTCTTTGAAATACCTAGACTCGTATCTCCCGAGCTTCGAGCCGATCAGGCCCGCGAACCGAGCGCGAGTCCCGCCCCTCGCCAAACTCGTACGGGAGGCCTGAGTCTGACTGTGACTGTCAATCAGAGATTAACCTTATCGCTCCCCTGAGGTGTCGAACTCCCCTGGCGTCATTTGCGGACCTAGTCTGCCAATTGTTCTCAGGGTCACTTCCGCATTACGTGTCATGGTCCACGTGACCCCCGTATTCAGGTAGAAAGTCGCATCGAGAGCCTCTTTTTGAGAGAAATCCATCTCTCGCGCCCTGCTTCACAGGATTTATAGTGTTTCTCTCCCGGACACATTGATTCTCTCGACTAGACTCGGTTGAGAACATGAATGCAGGCAACGTCGACTATCCCGCTCAAGGCAATGAGTAAGTTTAGTACGTCGTGAACCTCACTTTGTAGGTTGAGCATGCTGACTTTGGTTGCTGAGTTAACCAGAATCCCACTTCAACTTCTGACGCACAATCTCTCGGTCGCACTGAGCATTTTCCTCCTGGTATCGCTCTTGTACTACGTCGTACACTACGGGCTTAGGATATTACACATTCCTGCCCGCCAATCTGCGCGACTCCTTCGCTTAATACGACAATACTTTGGCCCTCATTTACCCCTCGAATTGGCGATGGTCGCTATAGCTCTAGGGGTCAAGACATTGGCATATCTAGGTATATTGCCTCCGATCGCGGGGCACTATCACTATATCTTGGATATCATGTGGACATTCAATAACGGTACGATAAATACCAAGATCTATACAGTGTGTGGGCAAGAGAACATGAGAATCGCTACCCGTATTCTGTCCTATTCAGCCACAACCGTGTCCGTGACATGGAATATTACCTCAACTTTGTACATCCCAACGACGACAACAACATAAAATGTACCAATTCCATAGGATCGACGGGCATACAATCTTTGACCTGGAAGGATATGTTCATCAGGATTGTACATCTACCATATACGTACGAAAGGTCGACATGTCACAGTACAAAAGTTTGCTTTCGCCGATTTCAACTAGCTCTCGTACTCCTGCCCTACAGGAAGGACGTACCTATTTTAGCCTGTCAAGATCTCTCGACTTTTATCCTATCCGCAACATTCTAGTATCCTGCTGCCGCTTACTTTTACTACATGTACTGGAGGAATTTTGAATATTTTTTAACCTTATAAACTTAGTACACATACTTTTTGTGGATTCTTTGGTGCGAGCGCATTACACATGATCACATGCCAAAAAGAATAGATTAGAGCCCGTTTAGAACCCAAGGGATGATGTTTGGATTCACGAAAGATAATCTCCCTTCAAGCCGCGTAATCGAGCATCAGCCGCGCCCAGATGTGACAGCACATCAACGAGTTGATCATTGCAAGTGACCTGGCCTTAGCCGAGCATGAGAGACCACATACTGAGTATGGTACTGTACACTGAGGAACTCTTTGTGGATTCTCTTTGCTAACATTCTGCCTACATTGGAGCATCTGGTAGATGTTCATGTCTCTATTCCGCAAGATGGTGTTGCAAAATCTCCATCCACGGACCATGACCGGGTTTTGATGATTTGGAGAGGGGGGGGGGGGGGGGGCACGCCTGATGCGTTCAGTTGTCTGGGTGCCAGTCAATCAATGCGGGTCAAGTGCAGTCCAAATGGGGCAAAAACGGCTGGATCGTCCTTCACTTCCCTGGGCCTCTCCATCGGGCCACGGGCTTTGCGGACAACGCTAGTCGTCGCTGTAAGCAAATGGGATTGGTATGCGAGAGAAGGCGGGTCTATCAATGATCCCATGCGACCGATTTGCTTCAGGGGAAACGAGATGCACTAGTGTTATAGCATGAATACCAGATAGGTTGGACGCATGAGTATATAACCTTGCGAATCACGCCATCTATGCTCTAACTCTCCTCATTCTTCGGCCGTCATACTGGGCCGTAGTTGACTCGACTACACACTTTCGCCTGACATCTTTCACGCCGAGCCGGCAAAACCAAGCGCGATGGGCTCCATCGGATCGGCCCTTCCCACCCAAGCTTCCAACGGCCTCTCCCCGGCAGCGCCACCGAAACGGCTGCTCCTGTTGAGCGTGCCCCGCACCGCATCCAACTTGTTTCTCAAGGTCTTGAATCCAGGTGCACAGCCCGCTTTGAAGACCAATGCTTTCAGCGGCTACTTCTTCTACCCGGTGCTCAGCACGGCGGCGTTGGAGGGCCTGACGTCCAAGGAAGCGAAGGACTGGACTCCCCAGGAGAGACAGAGGTATCTTGGTCTGTGCCAGGAAAGCTTCGACAATCTCGAGGGTCTCTCCCAAGAGGCCACGAAAGAAAACAAAAGTATCTTCACAAAGGAACATGTGACCTGGCTGATTGACCCGGCGATGCTCTTCACGTTGCAAACGGGTTCAGTGAGGTCGGAAACCCCAATGCGCATCAACGTCTCCGAAGAGTATGGTTCATCACGAACATATACCCAGCCCTCTATTTTACCTGACGAGTATCTCCGGACCTGGCAGTTCGCTTTCACTATTCGTCACCCTGCTTTGGCATGGCCTTCTTTGTACCGGGCGATCAAGAGAGCAGGAGAAGAGGGGGGCTTCGTAGACGAGGATGGAGCACGAGGTGCATCCCTCAGCAACATGACTTTTGGCTGGACTCGCATAATGTACGACTGGTGCGTCGCGCAGCCTGACGTGCCCACTCCCCCCATCATTGACGCCCACGACCTGATCCATACGCCGGAAGTTGCACTCAAGTTCTGCGAGCAGACCGGGCTCGACAAGACGTGCCTGCAATTCGAATGGAGCAAGGATGGCAAGAAAAAGTCGGACCACTGGGGTGATCTTGATAAGAATCGTCCGGATCGAATGGATGCCCACCGACAAGCTGCCAATATCTTGCTCGGGACGTTGGAGGCCTCCACTGGTTTGATGAAGGACAGAACGCCGGCACATGTTGATATTGAGGCCGAGCACGCTAAGTGGGAGGTCGAGTTTGGCAAAGAGATGGCCGGGCTCATCGAAAAGGCCGTCCGGAACTCTATGGGAGACTATGAATATCTTAGAGCTCACCGTATGCAGGCCTAAAGACGGTCGTTGATCAAACCTGGAGTTTGGAATGACTTCAACACACACACTATCATGACCCGTATTCTGTCATTCAATCGATTTTCGTCCTGTCCCCTCTTGAGAACACAACGCAGACCTTGCAATTATCGATTCAGTTTCCAAATAGCTCCATAGGTACTCAAATGACAGCGAATGTAAGATGATCAGTATGAAAACGTTGCGTCTCTGCGATACCGTTTGGTCCTAGAGACAGAGGCAGATACGATTGAAGAAGACCGCCTTCAGCTCGATATTCAACCCCATCTGCTCAGATGCCCGTCCCTCTCGAGATTTTGTTCATAATCTCATTCATTTCGGGGGTATTGGTTCGAAGGCTGTCTTCTCCTGGGCAGCTCGGCCAGAGAACGGTTTCCACACCAATGTCGTTGCTTGTGTTCCAATTAGCCGTCGGTGGCGCTCGGTTGCAGCGAGACGGACGTGACAAGGATGAATACAGTATATATTCAATCAATGAATAGAGAAAAATGCTTGTTGGTAGCTGGCAAATATAGACAAATAATAATACAACCGGGACATGCTTCGTCTACCGTTTCGACACCTCGTAGATTCACTTCCTGCTACCAGCACCCATGAAAGCCTTCTTTTGGCGAACGTAGGCGTTGGCAATGTTCTCCACACTGCGGCGATCGTGCTTACGAGACCTGAGTCAAATGGATATATTAGCAAAATGAAGACATCTGAGGCGCCGATCCCGAAGGATGTGATGAGAAATTCCACATACCGCATGTAGTATAATCTTGCGCGGCGGATCTTGCGCTGTGCTCGCTGGACAATCTCGACACTCTGAATGTTCGGGTTGAATACCTTCACTGACATCTCGACAGCGACGCGAGTGAGCTCGTTACGGAGCAAGAAGGACGTGTCGATGCCGCGGAGCTTGATGCTCAGAACCACGCCGTTGAAGGGATCGCCATTCTTAAATGTGACTCGGACAATGTCACCGGGCCTCACACTGCGCGGATTCCGACGGTAATCGAAGAGAGCCTTGCGCTCACCCTTCGGATCGAGAGTCTCCAATTGCGACTCGGTGACCTTGGCGACGGGATCTGTGCATGCTTTGCGAGCGGAGGGGGGAGGGTTGAAGACCTTGATGGGTTTGGGGGCTAAATAAGAACGAAGAGAAATCGGTCAGTTGAAAATCCTGAAACATCAAACTATACCACCAGACATACCATTTTCCGGACGCATACGAGTCGGTAATTGTGAGAGGAACTGCTCGGGGACGCCTTGGGGAAGAGGCACGCGCTTGGGACGCTGTGAGTAGACCGTTGAGAGACAACGGCGAGTGATCTGAGACGGAATCATATCTGGGGCATTCCATAGTGACCGTAAGCAGCCCAGTGGCCGCATCGTAGGGAGGGCCGCCATTATCGTGATGGTATGTTAATTGGGGATTCGGAAGTCCGAGTCGAGTTTTGGATGGAGCGCTCCGGACTGGCAGAATTTCTGCCAAGTCCCGATTTTGTTCGGCGACGCCCTTCTCCGCCTCGTCTTTCTTTTCGTGGTTAAGCCGTCGGTTCGCCAGAACCACATAGCTGTGTCGTCTGAAGCTTCTTATTTTCGTCATTGGAAGGTGTCCATTCTTTGATACTCTGATCATATTAAACACGCAATGGCACAATTCGTAATGGGCAGCTTTGCCCGCTGGTCGAGCAGTGTCCGTCACTCTATGGTCTCCCAATCGCGCAGCTATGCATCAAAATCAGGTAATTCGAATATGCAATACAGAGGAGGCTCACCATGCTAAGACATGCGCAATGCAACAGCGATCCCCAGTTTCTCTGAAACTTCATCTCCTGAACTCGATCAGCTTCTCCATCGATTCCGTCAAGACCGCTTCATCCCAGCCGGACTTCCCAATCAACAACGCCGCAACATGTTCAAGGAGAAACACAGGCAGCGACTCGAGGACGAGCCGGTCTCCGTCGCAATTAACGAGAACGAAGATTACACCTTGCGACCCATGTCAGTCGGCGAGCTACCGACGAAGAAGGACGCCTATGAAGTGTTGCGACTCATTGCTGCGAATAATGAATGGAAGGCACTCTTGCCCTTCCTGAGTGGTCTATACATGTCTCATTTCCGCCTGAACCCCAATCGCTTCGCACAGCTTGTACGCAAGGCCAGCGATGCAGGCAAGCTTTCCGTCATCATGGAGTGTGTTCGCCAGGCTCACCGCACTGGGTTCCACCTCCGTGATCTGACGGTTGTGGAGCGTCTCTTCTACGATATCCACGTTCTTGCGCAAAGCGCAGACTTCCAGGGACCCGCACTCAATAAGGCTCTCAACCTGGCCAAACAAGCCGTCGATCTGATGGATCAGGACACTTCTTCACAAAACTCAGCCTTGAATACCAAAAACCCCAAAACTCAGCCCTCTGTGATCGGCACCCTTCTCGAACTCACTGCTGCCCGGGCTATCAACGAGTTTGGCGGCAAAGATCAGGCGAACGAAGTTCTTGGATACGCGCGCAAGCTGATCGCTGCCCGTCCCTTATACCAGGAGCAGAAAGCCCTGGCAGCTCAGAGCGGCGCTGCTACGGAGCGTGCACAGCAGATTTTGCCCGTCTACAATGGATTACGGCTTTCCATCTCTATTCACGGCTTGGCCTTAGATAAGGCTCTTCACGATCTTGTGACGGCCTTACAGGAGGAGGCCAAGATTGAGCTCGAGAGTATTGTCGACAAAATCGACAAGCCCCAGGTTCAGAATCTGGTACAGTCAGTCCTGCAGGCGTAAAAAATCTACGTGAAGACGGAGCATATCTAGCACATGTACATTATCTTGATTTATTTTTCTACACCGGAGCCTGCGTTTTCAATTACCGCCTGAAGGTCCTATTTATAGTCGAATACGATTTGACAAGCCTTGGATGCTTCATTCAAAAGTATTCTTCAGAATGATTCTTCATTTCACTATGTATGGCCTACCTTGGCAAAACTTGTAGGCACAGCATCAGCACCATGCCCGGGCAAAATTCTTCGCCGGGGGATGTTTATGATTTTGAGTATGCTCAAACATTCAGTGTCAAGGTATTGTCGATACCGATGCGTCCGCGGAAAGGAAGCTTGACCTTGTCATTCACAACAGCAGGTCCGGAGACAAGGATCTAGTGTTCTCCGTCATCAGAGAGGTGACCAACAGGATTTAGTTCAATTAAGATGACTTACCTCCCCCTGGGGGTTGTCGTCGGAGTTTCCGTCCTCGGCAACGCCAATTAGCGTGATTTCGGTGCTACTGAGAGGTGCACCAAAGTGGCTCCATCCGCCGAGATTGCGATAATCAAACACGTTGGTCTGGGTAATGGCACCAGCAATACCAGGACCAGTCAACGCGTAGACCACGCGCGCATTCATGTAGATGCGTAGATCGGTCATCTGTTCTGTCGTCAAGCGAGTCGCGGGATCTGCATCGACTCGGTGTGAGATGCACAGAAGACGAAGCTTTTCCAAAGAAAGCTCTGCAGTTGGTGCGATGTGGGTAAGTTGATTGAGGAAGCTGTTGGATGGCATGTTGCCTGCATCCAATGTGCGAGCTTGCAACCATCGACCCAGAGATGTAATGAAACCAGCGCGGGGTGCCATCACACGATCGTGGTATTCCGACATAGTCCTCGAGGACGCAATGATCACTGTAGGAGAAACACCTTTAGTCGCAAGGGCGAAATCAACATTTTCCCCAGCGACTGAGTTGAGAGCAATCGAGGCGTTGGAATATAGGGCATTGAAAATTTGACAAAGGGGATACGATCTGGACAAAGAATCAATAGAGAGAACAAGGTCAGACGCCTTGACCCGTTGGTTTCGAGGAAGCGCCGACCCGAGAGCCCCAATGGCCGCCACGAGGTTCTATGTAGAAAGTTAGATCACTTCGCGATGCGACAGGACGTATTGAGCTTACCTCTTGTGTGAAGTTGATGAACTCGCCGGTCTCAGATTCAAAGGCCCAGACGGTGCTGAGGCCCGGTGCTGGGACTGCAGGATCATATTCGGGAACTTCGAAGCCAGCAATGTCTTTGCCTTCTTCGACCAGCTCATGCCATACGGCAACGTCAAGCGAGGTCTCGACATCCTTGGGAACCTGATGCCAGTCCATGTGTTGATTGCCAAGGTGAGCGACCCAAAGGACGGCAGACAATTGCTTGTTATTCCTCGTAACAAATGTTAAGTCAAGTGAGCCAGCCTCCGCAATTAGAGCATCGGCTTGGTTCTTTTGTAGCTGGGCTGAAAGAGTTGCGGCGGGCAAGCCATGAGGGACCAAGACAACTCGGAATCCAAAGAAAGATCCAGCTAGGAGGACCGGAAACATAAAGTATTAGTTATATGCCCACAATGACTAAGAGACAGAAAGAGACACTCACCAAAGATCGAAGCAAGGTGTTCAATAGAATCAGTGAGGCAGACGGCAACCGTCTTGACCCCGGCTTTCTGAAAGTGACGACCGATTACGTTGATCTCTTGGGTGACATGACCTAGAGTGTGCTCTACGGCTCTCTTCCCAAGAACGGTATAGATTTTGCCTTGTTTTCCGGAGGTAGTACCATCTTCGTTCAGTGCCCCACGGACCGCAGTTCTCCAGATATCACGCAGATCACCGCGACGGCCGGCTGTCCATTTCGGAGTACCAGGGTCTTTGACACCCAATCCTTGACGGAGGGGATAACCATACGGTGTTTCGAGACCGCGAAACGTAGCTGATTCACCGGTTTGACGAATCGGAGAGCTGGTCGATTGACGAGCGAGCAAGAACGGGTGGACATCCGGATCCTTAATTGACACGACAGAATAAATGCCAAAGAGAACAATCGCCGCAGCAATGACCGAGGTTGAAATGCTCCATTCTGCAAGCAGGCCTGCAATTGCTGCGTCTACCCTCTCCAAGACAGAGAGCTCACCAGCCATTGTGGGCAGTACAGACTGCAGATAGGTCTGCTCTTAGTCAACGAGAAGGCCCGTCGAGGGTGAGCAGAACCAAACTGCAATTAATTATGGAATAACGAGCTAATGACAGCTCGACAAGTGCTGAATGGACTGATGCTTGAATTTGTTGTTGTTGTTGTGTGAGACGATAGTCTCGAGATCCTCAATTGACCGAAGCGTGAGCAGCGGGTCCGTCAGCTGTCATCAACCGGGTGTAATCCGTTCCAGAATCCAGATAAGCCGATAACGTTTGAGGGGTTCGGCAAGCTGGCGCAAGCTATGCAAGAAGCGGCGGCACGGGTTATCATATAACCGGCGGTTAGTCTGGACGCGCGCGGCAGCGGCTGTTTCTTCACGAGGTCCCTAGCGACCATCAACACTACCAGTGTTCAGTGTTTATGAAGACCTCTGAGAGATCAGTCTCCCTCATTGCAATGTTTTACTAACCTTTAGCTACCGCCGCAATTGAGAAGAAAGAAAGGTAAGTTTTCAACTAAGTACGACAGATCTGGTAATGTAAGTTCTTTATTCGATTCCCTCTCCACGCCGCGTCACGAAGTCGTCGGATTAACCATGGGACTCAGCTGCGTTTCTTGCACCGCGAAATCTTGTGTCCCAGCAACTTCAAGTCACTCTCGATCATACGGCGACTCAATGGCTACGCAATCGCTCCCATCCACACCCAGGGCCGGACCCTTTTCCGCGCCTGCATCTACACCTGCGTCGGAGGGAGGTACGCCAGGGAAATGGCGTCACCCCCAATTGAGCGAGGTTGTGCGCCGCCAGAATGCTGCAAGCTTTAGTGACAAGAATTTTCGAAGCGTGCTCTGGAATGGGTCGACTCTTGTTTGTACCTGGGTTTTCGGCGGGGCTTACAAGTCTTAGTATGCCAAATCAATTCGGTCCCTGGATGAGCTTAAGCTAATAGTTGTCCCAGTGCGCGGCGTATTTTCGACAGCAAACCCGCTTGTTACGAGTTTCCCATGTTCATCTTTCAAGCCTTGCTGCTCTTCAATATCTTTCTGGCGCTTTATCCTCTCTTCAAGCCAAAGGACAACCTTGCCGATATCCCACTGACTCCGACACAACGTGCGCTTCTGGGCCTTGACCCTGGCGTACCACCCCCAGCTACGCCAGGGACTACATATGTCACCCCTCCTCGGTATCGCCTATCCACTTCCCGAAAAGCCAGCCCTCTCAGCGCTAGCCGGCAAAGCGGTTCTCCAGTATCGTCGGCTTCCACCCTCAACGAGCGACGCGGCTCTTCCAGCACTCCTTTCTCGACCGCATCTAGCCCTCTTTTCAGCAAAGCGGCGAACGCTGGAAGCTTGGATTCTAGTCACAGGCTGAGTGTGGGTTCTTCATCGCCTTTGGCCCGAAGCAATTCGTTTGGTGAATCCACGATGTCCAATGTGTCTAGCATGTCTGCTATGTCTAGCATTGGACCAAGCACCCCCTCTCCGCTGGCCGGCAAACGCCGCAACCTCGGACTCAGTAACAAATGGCTATACGAGAGAAGTCGCAGGCTCTCTGCTAGCAACAGTACACTGTGACGGCCAGTTGGTGTTCACTTTGATCATAGGCGGCGCGATTAGGAGTTTTGCATCTGGTTCTCCTGGCCTCAGCGTACAATTCCTTTTTGAAATCCAATGTTCCATTTTTCATTCATCATGAAGTGCCATTACGGGGGTCACTCTCCCTTCGTAAAGTGGCGGGCGGGTCCTCAGCCGCAAGACGTAATGATTGCTCCCGTAATTCAATATTGAGAACCTCGACGAAAAGTGTCGTGAGCGCGTAAAGCACAGTTATGTAGTCTTGAATTGGTGGCAATGACCACTCCGCTGCAATGGGTTCCAGTACAGTCATGGCAATGGTGCCTGGCAGGTACACAGCTTGTTTATTTCCCCGAACTTTGTTTTCGCGACTCGGCAAGTTGAGAGGTACCGGGAAGCCAAGACTCCGCACTGACGACCAACATAACCACCATCATTCAAAGCGATCCATTCGCGCTCGATACTCTCGCTGCTCAGGAACATTTTCTCCCACATCTCTTCTTGATGAAGGCTTAGTTTGCAGATCTAGTCACCTTGGCGATGGGAGCCTCAGAGTCAAAGCTTGTTTTCAAGCAGGGAATCTTTCGATTATCAGAGGAGAAAGAGATCCCCGCAGGCGATCCATACTGGACACGAGTAAGTCTCCTGGCCTTGGGACACCTGCGATTGATTCTGTCTTCATAAACTGACTGATGGCATTCAGTTTTGGGAACTGCCTGAGTCCACCGAGGACGTGTTCGGGTTGTTCACGCCGGCCGATATCCGCCGCACTCGCGACCATGCTTTCCCCAATTTCGAAACCCTCCTCCTATCAGTATCGTCGCGCTTGATCGTTCTGAAGAATCACCCTTCGTTTCCGGATCCTGACCTTGCTCCGGAGCGAGATGCGCTCAACTGCATACGAATATTGACTCGTCTCTTGCCGTTCGTTCACGAAGCAGAGCATTTGGAACAATGGGAAGAGAAGTTCTTTTGGGCAACGCGAAGGAAGAGGACCAGGCAGGCACAGATTGCAGGTGAGGTTCTCTTCGATGAGGCGCAGTCTGAGCAGGGGGATCTTCCCTCCAGGGGCGAGGAGTCCGTGGATGTCAAGCCTCTTGCGGAGGAGCTGATCGACACGCTGCTCGACCTTCTTTTCTTCGCGAATTTCACGATTCCGGTACTTCCGACGGCCAAGAGCAAAATCTCCTACTCGATTTGGCAGAGCGGTGTTGGCTGCAACACGACAATGGGTTCGAGCAAGGCTCTTGAGAGTAATCGTTGTGAGATCTTGCGGCTACTTTTAACAATGACAGGAAAGGCGATGTATCTGCCATCGAGTGAGTGTCTCCATTGGAAGTGTTGGAAAGGGTCACGCGTTGAAAGGCCGCGCTGACCATATCAGACTCACTTCCTGTCCAAGGTGTAAGAGCTATGACCTACATTACAACTTGCCAGGACAAGCAGTCCGTCTTGACGTTGCTATGTTCTCTACTCAATACGGTTTGTTGTGCCTCTATATGGCCTGACTGAGCAGGTGCTGATATTTCTATAGGCTATGAAGTACAATCCGGCTGCGTGGCGAGTGCCCTACGATCATGTAGTTTGGAAAGATCCTCGCCAAATTCTTGTGATCTACTGCTTGCAGCTCCTTCTAGTTCTCCTTCTTTACCCAATTCCAGAGGATGGCCGCGGATCCCCACCCAAGAATTACTATCGTCATTACTATGGGAGGCTTCACAGACCTCAGGACTTTCAATTTCTCGTTGATGGGATGACGAGGATTCTAAACCAACCCGTGCGTGACATTCTTAGCAGTTCTTTTCGTCTTGACAGGCACTGACCTCGTCACAGATGCAAGCAACGACCTCATATCTTCCTGGCAGTCAAAAATCAGTCAAATGGGCACCGGAAATGCTTATACTCTTTTGGGAGACACTCCAATGCAACAAGAGATTTCGATCTTTCATCATCGACTCAAATCGGTCGCACGACTTCCTTATACTGTGTGTATTCTATGCGATCGAATACAGGACGGAGCCATCAAAGCAAGGAGTGGTCCGACTTTGCATTTTCATTCTTCAGACGATGAGTGCGGAGCCAAACTTTGGGAAGAGCCTGAACATGAAATTCGAAGCGCAAGAGACATTACCGCAGTCAATTCGATTGATGAATTTCCGCGGAAGCTATGCGGATTACCTCTTCATGGTGTGTGCTTTTCATGCATTTAACGGGCAGGGCGGATGTGCTAATTTTAAACAGTCGATTGAGACCCTCATGACGACCAGCAAAGGCAACCTAGACACTGTCTATCCTGCGCTGCTCACCATACTCACCAACATCGCCCCTCATATCAAGCATATTTCACCAAGTGCCTCCTCCAAGGTCATTCAGCTTTTCTCGGCAATGTCCGCGCCGAGTTTCTTGTTGGCCAATGAGACTAATCACACGCTTCTTGCGTCCCTGCTTGACTTCATTAACGCGATTCTCGAGCACGGTTTCATCGGTGGGTTGCCCAGAATTTTTTTTTTTTGCTCGCAATGCCCCTCTGACTGACTTTCGGCGAAGACAACCCCTATCTTGTGTATGCGGTTCTCAAGCATAGACAGAAGTTCGAAGCTGTTCGAGCTTTCACTCTTGAGGGCGGCCAACGAGAGATCGAGCGCCAGAGGGAGCAGCGCAAAGCCGGAGAGGCCTCAAATGAGACATCGACTAGTCCCACTCGCTCTCACAGCGGCGATGATCTCTATGCGCCTTCGGGTGCGCGGTCTCCGTTGACTCGCATCCCTGAAGAGCATGGGGCGTTTGCCATTGGCGACGACGACTCTGAGGGTGAGGACACTGAAGATGGGGGCCAATGCACCCCGGCTCAGTCCTCGCCGTCGGCGCAAACGTCTCGCAGACCCTCTTTTGCCTCTACCACAGATGAGGCTGGATCACAAGTTCGGGGTATTTCCGAGAAGGCACGGGGTAAGATGCCAGCAGGACGGCCCTCGTTCTCGCGGCAGAACAGCATAAGCAGTCTAACCAGCGTTTCTGCTTTATTTTCTCCGCCGTATGCAGGGTTTACTCCCACCGTTGCCTGGGTACGTATCGAAATAAGTGAAGAACCCCGTCTGAGAGGAACAAGCTAACTCCGATTCTTAGCTTGAGGCATGGTTACCGGATCTCCCTTTGCACACCGTTCTGAGTGTCATCTCTGCTATTGAACCCCACATTCCCGCTGCGGCTCTCCAAGCCACATCTAATCCGGAAGCTCGCACTCTGATCCACAACCTCCCCTCTTTTGCCGAGGAGCCACAGATTGCAGCGATCATCGCAGACCCTACGCCAGTGCGTAAACAGTCTTTTGAGTGGTCGGCTCTTTCGATGGGTTGGTATGAATCCCTCCTTTGGGGATTTATCTTTTCGAGTGAAATGGTGGTGGGATCTGCTGCAGGTGCCACTCCAGGAACTGTTGGTGTATGGAATGGAACTGCCATTCGTCTCTTCCGTGTACAAGAGACAGCCGCTCAAGGGCCTACTTTACTCGCACCCAAGGGTGCTGTCGATGCCGTCGGCAGTAATCTTGTTCAGCGCATTGGCAACCTAAGCCTTCGGGGTCGCAATGCAATCTCTCAGGATACGCCAAGTGCCGCTCCCTCCAGGTCCAGAGAAGTCTAGGACTGGGCAACCATAGCACACTCTTCTAGTGAATGGAATCAGTACCCAAGGGCTCGGATTCTCTTCGTGCGTTATTTCTTGTTTCTTTTGTATTGATACCTTGGAATGTTTGCTCAGCGTTGCCATTCAGACATCATATTCTTCAGCTTTCTGCATGCGATCCTTCGTATACCACATTTGTTTAGTTCTACTATTTATAACCACAGTTGCAGATTTAGTCGACTCTCCCTCGAATAATGTGGTGTATTGTCAGTCTGGCTCAACCGAACAGCTGGAATATTAGCCGCCAACACGTGCTCGAGCCGCCTTCCGCCTCTCCCGGCTGAGGAATCAAGGGCGGAGCTACGTCACAAACGCAATGCTCGATACTCTTTCTCCTGCTGAGACTACATGTTATTTTGCCAGCGAGTTGCACATTCTTGATACAGCAGTATTTACTCATTATGCACTATTCCATTGCTCTACTACCGTCTTCCATGGTGGCACTTTTGTGCGGCACAGCTTTCGCTGCTGGCCCAGCCCCTTCCGGGCTGCAGAGTATATTGAAGAATACCCATAACAGCAAGGATTATGGGTATCCCACTGATATCACTAGAGATCTACATCCGGTAACACAGTCCACAGATTTACTATGTCTTCACTGAGTCAATCTCTCGGTAGCAAACAGCTAATGCCTGTTGCCCAGATCCCGGTTCATTCCCACAAGTAAAGATCTCTGTTCAATAATATAGCTACCCAGCGATCCTGGGTGGATATTTTTGTGGCCTCATCTAACGCCTCATCCAAGTGACTACTGGAGAGAACGACCCTTTTATACTGGTATGATACCTGGGCATTCTTGTTACTTTCAAATTCGGGCAATCTGTCCAGCTAACTCAAGCTTTGGCCAGGCCTCTCGAAAGGTTGCACATCGACGGAAGCTGATGTCTGGCTGTACAATGACACTCTTTATGTTCGTACTCATTCACATTCATGCCCATTAAATTCGTTGAACTATCGCTGACTTTGATTAGGTTGGACACGATCAATCCTCATTGACAAAAGAGCGAACGCTCCAGTCGCTCTACATTGACCCGATTCTGGACATTTTGGAAAGACAGAATCCGACGAGCCCATTTGTCACCGAGCCAACGCGAAAGTAAGAATTCCCGACACTTCTCATCTCGGCAATAATTGACAGCCTCTCTAGTGGTGTGTGGGATACCACACCAGATCAAACGCTATACTTCTTCATAGACCTCAAAACCTCCGGTCCTGAGACGTTCAAGGCCGTTGTCAAAGCTTTGGAGCCTTTGCGTCAGAAGGGCTACCTCACTACGCTACACGGAGGTCGGAATTTGACCAATGGACCAGTGACTGTGATTGGGACTGGAAACACACCATTGAATATGGTTGCACATGTCTCTGATCGTGACTATTTTTTTGATGCTCCTTTGACAGCTCTGAATGATGCGGAATATTCCAACATCACCAAGTTCGTTTCTCCAATCGCGTCGACCGACTTTGCAGCAGCTGTTGGGCGAATTACATCAGATACGGATCCTGTTCTCAACAACAGCCAGGTTAAGGTGCTTCGAGATCAGATTGCGCTCGCCAGGAGCCGTGGAATTGGTGCACGTTACTGGAATACACCCTCCTGGCCAGTGCGTACCCGGAATCTTGTCTGGAGAACCCTCTTGCGCGAGGGAGTCGCATTACTCAACGTCGATGATTTGGACGCTGTTCTTACGGAGTTCTAGTACTGCGCTTGATAATCAACGAGAGGTGTGCTTCTTAATTTAATCTGACGCGTCGGTTAATTTATGTTGTGCGACACGCACTGTCCATTGGGAGTATCCTATGAAGGCCTACTTCGCGGAAGGCTTTGTTGCAGATGCACGTTTGCAGAGACACATGAGGAACGCTGCAGCAGGCGCCATGCCATGGCATTCAGGTCGGAGAGCATGAGAAGTCGTTAGCCTGATCGGGTGCACGTACGGCATTTGTGTGGCGATTGTTTGGCTTCGACGAAATGGATATAGCGATTTGAACAACGTTCATCATCACTGTTTATATGGCGCGCACATTTGATGAACTCGCCGCCGAGTGTGTGACCACATCTGTATCGGACTTGAAGCTGAGTGCACTTGTTTGGCATATCGTTCTCTGGATGTCAGGCGGACAATCTTGTGTCAGCGCGTTTGTCAACCATCTCCATCTTCAAGCTCTTGCAATATTTTTGACGACTTACTGTCCCAGCGAAAGCGCGACTCATCCCATTTTTCATAAACGCCATAAAATTTCTCATATCTGGCTTCCTTGTCGTAAGACATTTTGAAGCCTTTTGAGGTCGTATCATCCGCACTTGGGGAAGGAATACGAAATGAGGGTTCACGGGCACACTTTCGAGCTGATGTGAATCGAGTCCAGTCTCAAAGCGTTAGAAAAGTTCATCAAGTCCTAAATACCTCGTGTGTTCCCGAAGACGGCACATGGCGAATTCTGTGAGAGATCTGAAGCCGAAAGAATGTTTAATTTTGGAAGAAGAAGGTGGGTGGTGAGGGCGCCTTCTAGATCATAAGTTGGGGTGAGCGTCCCAAGCATACAAACAACGTCCAATCCGTTGTTCTTCCTGCAATGACCTGGCTTAAACTTTACTAGATCGATTCGTCTATTTACTTCACTAGAATTCATTTGATGCTTTCGGAAGCTTCATGAGATTGATGTTGATCATGCGTATGCTATACCAATATCCTTATTCTGAGTGGCCCGCGGCTAGTACCAAATCAACATAGCCTTCGGAGATAAGTCACAGAAGCTGCATCACAGTTATGACAAGATTGAAAGGAATGAAAACTAGGTATTATATCTGGACTCTTGTCTTTCTCCGGCATACCTCATCAGCTTGGCTGCATGACACAAAATGATATCGCTACAGACTGTACCTATATGGAATCGGCACGTGACCGTCAAATACAAGTAAAAGGTGAACAGTAAAATATTGACAGCGCCGTCGACAACAGTGTGCAGGAGGTGCTCTCACCGTTCAACAATATCCTAATTTTATGAACCCGAGAGCGCATCATGTCTTGTCAGGGAGAACTTGCTGACCTTCTGGCTTCAGTGCTTCCAGCCAGTGTTGAGCTAATTGTCCGTCACGTCTCCTCCACACCAGCCCCTTCGCAGGACCTTTTCGCTGCTGCACCTGGACATGACCCGGAACCGACCTTTTGCGAGAACCATTTCCTGTCTGTCTCTATTGAGTCAAGACAGCATGAAGGTGCAGAGATTATCATCTTTGGCATGGAGGTCCTGGTGTTCAATACGGCCCACCTCACGACGATCTTTGTCTCCAAGGCCGACTCCACTGGCCTGCTTCATCTCTTAGATGTGAAAGAGAAGGTTTCTGTGTTAAGGCTGATTACTAGCACATTCTTGTCGTTCCTAGTCAAATCTCATATCAGACCAGGAGTGCGGCTTGTAGTGTCACTTTTTGCTCGGGCTCAAGATCAATATCTATTTCCTGGCAGCATTGACAACGCCGAGAAACACGTCCTCGACGATCGCGGCTTGATCAAATGGTGGTGCCGTGCGCTAGATCCTATCATCCGGGAACACGGAGCTGAGTCAGTGTCTGAAGGGTCGCAAGTCAAAGTCTCCGCTGAAGCAGCCAAAGCCTCCGCAACTGCGTATCTGATTGTGCCGGGATGCGACCGCTTCGAAACGCGCAGCTTCTTTCCAGTGTCGGCCAGGTCCGACCCTACGAGTCGGCCGCGATGGCTCGCCAGCTATCCTCTCCAGCAACTATGTCGCGATCCAGCCGCGCCACCACGCTGTCTTGTACCGCGGTTCCCTGATGATCCAAAGACACGTTTTTTGATAGACCTTGATGATGAGCTGCCGGAGTCTGAAGACGGTGAAACTCCATCATCTGGCTCTGGGCATTGGAAGAGCGTCAAATCCATTGACCAATTTTGGGAATTGATGGCGTTCCGGCAAGAGTGCTCAGCGGGCCGGCTGGTCGGTTTTCTTTGGCTGGTTGTCAACCCTCCGGGTCTCTTGAACACTACAACGATGGCCAGTCGAGCCGGACAGGGGCCAAGTGTGAGCCAAGGCGCCAAGAGCAAGCATGTTGATGACAACGGAGTGTCTGCTAAGAACGCGTCTCTGCAGAGTGAACGCGGAACGCATGTTGCGCACAGTACAAAACCGCCAACAAACGAAGCTGAGGGCAGCGCCGAAAATAACCTCGATAGAGAAGTCCCTCTCGCTACCACCGCCGTGCTGCCGGAGAAGGCCACGCTTTCGTCATCCACAGGGAAGGTTCCCTTCTATTGGCCTGAATCTGGTCGTGGAGAGGTCGTGCTGCAGGAAGCAGACTACAAGAAAATGATGGATGGGGTACTGGATCAATTCTATGATTCCGGTGAGATCGCCGCAAGCACTCAGTTTTACATTGACCAAGTGGCCTCACTTGCAGATCAATTGACCTGGGGCAAACGAATCACGGGAACGTGTAGTCCACAAGATGCTAGCAAGAAATCCGAGGTCGCGAACAATCTCCTAAGCGGCGACTTGGTACGCAAGAGGAAGAAGCCATCGCAAACGAAGGATGAAAAGGACATCGATCAGGCGGCAGTCACAGAAAAGCAAGAGTCCAAAGTGGCCAGCTCGACAGCCGAGCAGCCAGCTGCTGTGAATGTCCTCGGCGCGGGTCTGATACGGAAGAAAAAGAAGACATAATCATGACCTTCACATACAATTATTCAAGTCGGACCCATCAGCATCGGCGTTTTGTTATCATGAAGGAGTTCCATTTGCAGAGGCGACAAAAACCGATATCCCCCCAACGGTCTCAGTTGTCTACTACTATTTTAGTTTGATTCAATGCAAAATTTCTGTCTAAAGATGAAGCTGAGCGCAGTCCACAGTTCAAGTTCTCCATGTCGAGTCTTGACCTTGAAGCCTGCATGCACTCCTAATAAGCAGACTTCTTCTACCGCAAGGTTGAATGTGCCGTGAGCGCTAGACTCTGACATGTTTGCATTGACGTGCATCATGTGTCATGACTCGCGCTTCAATGCAAGATACAGGTTCTCCCACAAGACTGCAATGATTTTTCTTCCAGAATGTAATTTTAAAAGCCGAGAACTTTACTCCTATGACGATCCGCTTGTATGCCACCTGCAGCGAGGGCGACCATTGGCTCCCACATCCGTGGCCGGACGGTTAATTAGGTTGGATCAGCTCCACGTGTGTTGGTCTCACATAATAACAATAAGAATCTCGTGGACAACCGTCCCACAGGCTTGTTTGACGTCTTGCACGACTCCACCTCTTTCAACTCTTCTGAACCCTGCAGACTCTCACGTCACCCTAGAATGTTCTCTGTCATCGCCGCCATTGGTCCTCGTTCCTTTCCAGTCTCATGCTAAAGACGAACTTCAAGTCACTCGAAGTGCCCACCGGCAATGGCACGATACCCTTCTCCGTTGCCGTGGGCTGGGTCGGCTTGGTCTGGTACCTGACCGTGTCGAGCGTGTGCGGTCTCGGATATCTCCAGGTGTAAGCCATTATCCCACCTGGTCACCTGGTGGGACTTGGATATTTTCGTTGTGTCATGTTGCGCGCGGGGTGCGCGCAAACGCACCTACCAAGGGTTTTCCCCTGATTGCAGTCAAGCTTGCGCCAACTGAAATGCTGACTTCCTGTGCTATCAGCTGGCGATACTTCCTCCGACGACCCAAAGAGTCAATCTTAGCCCACGATCGCAATGCCCCCCACGTCACTGCCATTCGCCCAGTCAAGGGTCTCGAGCCTAATCTCTACGACTGCCTCGCTGCGACATTCCAACAGGATTACCCGCGCGACAAACTGACTGTCTGCCTTTGTGTGGCTACGCGCGACGATCCAGCTTATCCAACACTTTGCCAATTGCTACGTGATTTCCCGGAAGTGGACGCGCAGGTCTTTATCGAAGAGGAGGACCCTTTATTGCGGAGTGACGGTCCGGGGACGTACGAACTGGGACCGAACCCGAAGATTCGCAATATGAGTCGCGCATACCGAGAAGCCAAAGGTGATATCATCTGGATCATTGATTGCAATGTGTGGGTTGGAAAGGGGGTCTGTGGGCGGATGGTCGACCGTCTTTGCGGTACAGGCGCCACTTCGAGCAAAAAATACAAGTTCGTGCATCATCTACCGGTCGTGGTAGATGTCACGGGTGAGATTGGCTCGGGTGGCGAGAGACAAGCACTCCTGAATGGCACTTCGAATGAGACTGTACGCTCGGGCATTATTGGTGCAACGTCGACAATGAGGCGGCCGGAGGACGGCTGGACAAGCATGGTGGAGACAGGCGGCGGTCGCCTGGAAGAGCTGTTCCTTTCATCGTCCCACGCGAAGATGTACACGGCCATCAATACCGTCTTGATTGCCCCATGCATTGTGGGAAAGTCCAACATGTTCCGTCGCTCGCACCTCGACTACTTGACAGCGCCGGTCCCGGGAGACCGGTACAAGCGACATCCAGGGGTCGACTACTTCTCGGACAACATCTGTGAAGATCACCTCATTGGAGACCTCCTCTGGCGTCAACAGGTGCGAGAAGAAAGGGAGCTCGGCGAGCGTTGGGGCAAGCATGCCATGGTGTTTGGAGACCTCGCAATCCAGCCTGTAGCAAACATGAGCGTACAAGGGTACGTCGCCCGGCGGATCAGATGGCTACGGGTGCGCAAGTTCACGGTGCTCCTTGCTACCCTCGTTGAGCCTGGCACTGAGTCGCTCTTGTGTACGCTTTACGGCGCTTGGGGAATTACAACGGCACTAGCGCCATATCTCGTGCGGAACGGGTATCACTTTGCCTCCCTTCTCAGCACGTGGACTGCGTTTTTCAGTGTCTTTGCACTCGGTATTGCTCTTTGGATTGTGACCGATTGGACTCTGTATATCAGTCTGCATTCTTCTCAGGCTATTGAGGTTGACGATGACACCCCCGTCTTCGCTCGGCCTTGCCGACGGCCCTCGCAAGCCACTCGACGGCCATTCCTTCAATGGCTTGTTGCCTGGCTTGGTCGTGAACTTCTGGCTTTGCCTATCTGGATCATCGCTGTTTATGGCGGTGTCACGGTCGTGTGGCGAGACCGACGTTTCAAAGTTGGATTTGACGCCAGGGTTCGTGAGATTCGCGAGGATCAGCCCAATCGAGCTAGCTCGTCGCAAGGATCGCCCTCTCTGGGTTCCGTCGTTGGATGGCTGCCTACGGCGTCGCGGACTAATCGTAGCGCGACGGGCAAAGCTCGTCGTGATTGACCATCATGAGATGGCGGTCCGGCGGATGCAAGCACACGCTGTAAATATCTTTAGCTTTATAAACAACACCAAAATAATCCATCAAGTCGCCGTCCTTCTCGCGCCCTTTTTTAGGCTAGTCAAGAGGATTGGGAGTCAATAAAAACTGAAACGTATCATTTGGTGAGCATTTTGTACTTTTTCATCTATCCGTGAAATCATGCCTTAGTAAATTCCACGCTTTATTGTCCGCCCCCCTGCCGACTCCATGAGATTTTTTTTGGCTCTTTCCCAATCACGAGGACTTTTCAGCCTCAGTAGCGCTGCTTTCCAGCCCAGCCGCCTTCTCCGAGCTCAGCAACCACTCAACAACCTGTCTGCCAGCAGACATATCACCAGCATCGGCCTGTTGCTGTTGACCCTGCTCCTCCTCACCAATGGTCATCTCAATCTCCTGAGGCTCGTCAGCATTCTCAGCAGCCTCACCCTCCTCCTCGGCAGCAGCAGACCAGGCCGCACGCTCGGCAAGGAACATGGCATCGTGACCAGCGTCATTCTTGAGAGCAACGTCGGCACCAGCCTCGACAAGAGCCTTGACACATTCCAGGTGCGTGTTCAGCGCAGCCCAGTGAAGGGGCGTGTTGCCTGAATGATTGGAGTGGTTGACGAAGGCTGTGCGCTGGGCAGCGTCCAGAGGGGACAGCTTCTGGAGCAAAGCGTTGAGAATTTCTACTTGTCGTCAGTCTGTTGGTGTTCATACAGGTGGGCGTGGAAAGCAGAACCGCAAGTTTGTGTTCGGGATAGAGCGTTTACGTACCGCTGTTTCCATTGGCAGCAGGGAAGTGAAGCACGCAGGAGCCCGTTCCGCCGGCACTCTCATCTTCCATGTCGATGACTGACGCAACAATGTGCGATTCAGGGCAGTTGTGCTGGGCAGCAAGACTGGCAATGTCGGCATTCAAAGCCTCGAGGTCTCCAGCTCGGGCATCATAAATGAGGTCATCAACAGACTCTGCTGAAAGCGCGACGAGCACTGTCGGCGCAGGCTTTGATGTTGAGGAAGACATGTTAAGAAGTTGGCCGCAAGAGACCTGATCTGAACTGAGAATTCGAGGTCGATAAATCAAGATTTCCCTAGTTGCAAAGGATTGATCCTCGTCGTCTTTTCCCGACGGAGTTGCTAGAGCTTTTGCCCTGCGGTAAATATGCTTAGAATAGCTTTTTTCGAAGCAAAGAAACGAGTCCTGTCAAGCTATGTTAACGGGGTGCTTTTTATAAAAAGACATGTATGACCCAGTTCCAACTCGAGACTCAATCTGGGAGCAGATGGTGAAAGATTGAGAATAGCTGACTCAGTAGCAGAATGAGACAGGGCTGTCATCCTTCTTCTCTGCTTTTCACGCGATACCTTACTCCGCTGCCCTTGACACTTTCGGACCCCAGCGTCACAGATTGTAGTATCTGATGAGGTCGTGTTTGATGTCTTGCAGCAACACTCTTAAAGCCCACAAGGCGTGGAGACATCCAAAATTAAGATGCTCGCCCTCTGACAAAATTGAAATGCTTACTTACTTTTGAATTATTCTCTTTTTCACCTTGCAATCTACTGATGCAAAGATCCACTGATCCGAAAGAAACTTTGATATCGATGATCACATGACTTTGAGTGGGGTTAGAGCGGTTCGGCACCAGTTGGAACTACAGAAGTAGAAGTACTGATTGATGAGCCATCCACGAAAATGTTGTCGACGCAAGGTATGGTTCTGAAAAGGTGATTGGAAATGCCGTGCAGGGTCAGGTCCAGGGTCTCTTGAAGTTCCACATTGTCTTCATATTGATACAGTATTCCTGGACGGGGACAGGCGCAAGCCCCGAAGAAATAAAAGTTGCCACATCCATGCACTCACAAATCATAAAAAAAAAGGCTCAACCCAAAACGAAAACGCCTCAGTATCTCGCACACCAATGGTGCGGGTGGTATCTCAAAATCTCAGTATGCCAGTAGCATCCTTCCCTTATGCAATGATTGTTGGAGAGAGAGGCTGGCGTGCAGCGTACAAAGAAGTGCCTCGGGCCTCCTCCCGATCTTTGCATCGTGCCAATTCAATCCCGAAGCCAAGCTCTGCGCTTTTCTTCTTTCTTTTCCCGGCGCTTTTCCTTGAACATCTTCAATTCCTTCTTGCTCAGCTTCTTCCCACTGCGCTCAGCCTTGAGACTTCGTCCATCGTGGCTGTTTGCCGCCGCGTCGACATCGAAGAATGCGTTCATTTGCCGCCTCGCCTTATTCTCATCGTTGTAATTCTCTGGGAGGTTTGCATCGGCCTGCCAGCGACCAGTGAACCGATTGAATGTGCCGGTCGCGGCGTATGTGGCCGCAGCATCGACTGCTGATCCGCCTGTCTCTTGAGACAATTGCTCATGCTGCTGCGCATAATAGGCATTCGGATCGTAATCACCATGAATAGCGGGATTGTAACCCCCCAGCACTGGGGCCTTTTCCTCGGGGGCTTTCGGGGCTTCGGCTGCGCTGGCACTGGCACTCTCAGTGCCGGGAGCTGCTGCTTCAGGCACTCGGGGATTTTCCCACTGGGTAAGGCCGGTGAATCGGTTGAAGAAATAAAAGGCTTGTGACTTTGCATCCCAGACAGGCTCCCATCCGTCGTCCTCGGCTTTTCCAGGTGGTGCCTCATCAGGAAGTGGAGGAGGCACTTCGACGGGCAAAGGTGGCGCTGATTGTGAGTCGTTGGACGTCTGGACAGGGTCATTCAAAGCAGGCGAAGATGAGGGGTTCTCTTGATCATCCCGGGAGGACGATCTCTCAAGAGTGGTATCTGCATGGTCGTCATTGGGCGAACTTGTCTCTATCGTAGGCTTCTCGACATCGGGTGAAGGTGTCTCAGGCGCAGAGGGCACGGCACGAGGCTCATTTGGATGGGGATCAGGCGAGGGCGGCTGGTCAGACATTATGTGTGTTAGCACCGCTACATGTAGTAGCGAAGATCAGAGTGCGACTGGATGAGTCGTGGCGCATGCGCTGGTTCATTGACGCAGTCGGAGCGGCTTTCAAGAGGGCTATTTTGGTCGCATCATGTACAGCACTTGCCGAAGCTTGAGATTAGATTGTTCACCGCCCGCACTGAAAATGGGTAGGTGGCTATGAAGGTGCTGCCGCGCAGCGTGTGACATGACGTGATGTCAGCCTTATCTACTACCAAAAGCGTGCTACCAAACAATTACTTTTAAATCCAACAATAGTAAGCTCGGTGAAGAAGTCGTAATCCCTTGCGACTTCGACATGTCTACCTGTTGCGGGGAGAAAAATGTCGAGCCTGGGAATTATCTCATGGTTATCGCGCTTCTAAATGAATGTAAGGTACCTAGTCATCGATCCAATTTAGTATCATCCCCCGATTCAACAAAACATGTGAGCTTCTGGAGAATAGACCCCCGGTACCTAAGTTTCCATATGGAGTACAGGTGATTTTTACTGCCTACTAAGTAGTGAGTTCGTATTTATCTGAAAGTTCGCGGGCACTACTAGTAAGTGGGAGATTTCTTTTGGTTGAGAATAGGTACTCTGAAAAGTTGTATGAATCGAAGAAAAACAGTTGATGCCTCATTGCGTTAAAGGGTCGAGGGGAAATTCTTCATGGCAGCAGAGGGAAGATCAAGGTCAATTGACCCTCAGTCTTGTCCGAGTTCCGCTTGCTTTATAGAGTGATTTGATATCTATAATTCTGCTTTATTCCGGTCACTAAGCCTCTTCATCATAAAAAGATGTACATTTGTCGGGGAGTTCAGCACATGTAAGTTATAGGATAATAGGTAGGATTTAGGTTTGAATGACCGATAAAGCTCATGTGACCAACCCGTCAATTACGTGTCTCTCCACCAGACAGTGGTGAGAACTCGTCAGAATGAGGTGTGTCATGACGCATAAATCTTCCTCTTGTTAACGTGATGAATGACGACTCGGGCGTGACATACACGAGGGATCTGCATCATAGTCGATGTAAAATCTCTTCGAATGGAGTCCCGCAGCAAGAGAACAGCCTGTGACGCGGACTGTGAGTCGGGTCGGAGCTCTGAACTTACGAATAATATCGAGATTCGTCTTTGTTTAATTCAATGGCCCGGAAGACAAGTCAGACGATCGGATTTGGCGGGATCGTGACTCTGATATTTACTCGACGCGAGATGACTCCAAGTCTTGTATGGCACAGGGCAATGGTGGCTCAATATATCTTGAAAGCCGCCCACGACCATACCTTGCCCCCAGGTTGGTACCTAAGTTGTGACTGACAGGACCTTTTTCCAACCTATCGAACCTAAGCTATGACTAGTAATGAATCGTAACATGTAGGTAGGTACCTATAACTAGGTGAACAGGACCTTTACTTACCACAATGGATGAGGTCACTGATGGATCCGGGACTGGCATTGGAAGGCACCTCCGACATCGAATATAAGTCTACGAAACTGCAGACTTAGTAATTGGTCAGTGCATGTCTAAGGTCTAACAATCGTTGAAATGTACTAGTTATAGCTGTATTCTTTAATGAGTGCGTCCATACATACGTCCCCAGGCAGTTGGTGCTAATGGGTGGCCTGCGGGCATCGATTCTCCCACGACCAAGGGATATATTCACACATCAAATGTATGTCCAGACGTCGCTCCCACTATCTAGGTCCAAAGAATACATAATATGTCGGGTACATCCAAACACTAAGTTATGTATCATACAGCACCTGCTGGATTCATGCGTTTTTTAATTCGTCCGACTAGACATACTATGGTTCCAGATATTTCACTCCTCGCACTTCTACTCTCTATTCTCCAGTCAGGTAGGTAGCGGAATACTTAGGTAGACACCCGACAGTTACGAAGAGTACTGGAAGACGAGCCCTCGATATATCAAGCCGATCCAAGCGAGTACCGTTCAGATGGATCCGGTTCCCAAGTGGAGAAATCAATATTTGGCGCTTCCTTTCCCGTTTCTTCAAGAAAAGTGAACGACATCTTCGTGAGTCATGATTCATTTCTAATCTTACGGACTATCACCAAGTACTGGGATGAGATCAAATGGATATCAACGATGGGCATGATAGGCGCAGGCTCAGTAATGATGGGGCCGACCTGGGGCTTGCAGAGGTACATAGTTTTCACCAGGATCCGCTTTGTGGCCTGGGTTTTCAAAGCTACGTCCCGGGTGACATGCTCATATCCTAGGTACGATCGCAACTCGACGCTTCTTTGAACGAAGCGACACTCAGAGAGAGAACACAATGTGTGCAGACGAAACATTGCAACTCGACACTGGTTGACAAATAATGTGTACATCAACTTGAAGACGTATCGCGTTGTCGAAGATTACCCCCACACGGGGCAATTCCACAGAAAAAAGCAAAAAGGTACTAGATCTTCCATGATCATCATAGTCTGTTGCATCCTAAGGATGCACCTGTCGGCGGCTGAGTCGATAGTCAGCTCTCCAACAATGCAGAGGTCAACAGATTGCCTGGTCAACAAAACAACAGACTGATGCGCCAAAGCTCCTGACTAGCAGCGACGGGGACTGACAATCCGAATAGTATATGCATAGTTCAACTCCTTTGTAGGAGGTTCAAGGGAGATCACATCAAATTTACCGAAAGCGAGCTGAATGGCCGAAGGAGAGAATATCACAGTATCCAATCTACTATCCTGATCTACGATATATTAGACTTGTCGAAACCTACTCGCGGTCTTGTGTTTACACCTGTGACTGGTTATCGGGAATTGACGTCCTCTGGTACCACTCTCATGATTGCGGTTCATTAGTGTACCTAAGGTCATCGTGATGAACTAAGCTCCCCGAAAAGCCTGGCAATAAGCGAGCTTGAATGAAGGGCGAGCAGGAATTATTCAGGCATGATCGGGCGAGAGACACCCGCCAGGGCTAGTGGCATCCCTTGCAGGGATGAATGGGTCTTCCCGTACAGGAGGTGCAGGAGGCGCACCCCACGTCGAGCCGGCTAGACCCTTTCAACACTGCACATCGGGGGGCAAGCATGCAGGGTATCTGTCTGTGTACACCGTACTATGAGTTGACCAGCATGCTGGCTCCCTCCACGGAGACCAACACTGACTGACTCCAGGCATACCGCTCAGGAAGAGAACGGATCGTGGCCAAGATCCATGGCCCGACTGTTGACGGTGAAGACCGCTCCTTGATGGTTGACCGACTGCAAACCGGTCCATGTTATGACCCACTTTTTAGTGCCCAAGCTCAAGCCAGAGCTGCAAGCCTTATTTGGGATGACCCTCTCAGGATCGACACGGACATCTATACTGCAGTACATGTTCCGAGTGACGGGGGATGATCGGTCGCCCGACCAAGTTTACGAGTTGGAGCACGAGGCATCTCAATTTGGAAAATGTGCTGGCACCAAGCGAAATCTCTGCCAAGCAACTAGGAGTCTGTCATGGAGGGACCCTGCTGTCATCGGACAAACGATGGCAATGGAATGGGGTCGGAAATAGGCCGAGCAGGTCAGCTAGTGCCTGGAGCTGACAGGTGAAGCACATCCTATTCAAACATATAAGGAATGTTCACCAAAGCACCGGAGGTCGCGTGTTATCCCAAATATGGGTAGATCCATACCAGAAAGCTCCTAAGGGAGCGTTCCTCGACCACCAAAGACCTCTTGAGTGGAGTCGGAGAAGGCCATCACCCCTGCAGATTCCCTGCATGTTGCATTCCAAAGCGAGGGAGGAAAGGCGAGAACTGCATGGCTGGGGAGAGACAACCCGACAGCGTACCAACAAGGAGCAATTTTCTCAACGGTGGACAAGCGAGACAACAACACAGCAAGAGAGAAAGACATACAGACAGAGGGAGAGAGAGAGAAAAACGCTCAAGAGCTCACAGACCACTTCGCAAAGGCTATAAAGGAAGGCATTTTCTTCGCCCTGCCAGTTCTTTTCTTCATCACGCATCACTCTCTTTCAAGCATTCCCTTCTTTCGAAGCCCAGCTTTCTTCATCACACTCTCTCGAGACTTCCCTCGTTCAAACCCAAATCCACCGTCATAATGCAGTTCACTACTCTGTCCGCTCTTCTCGGCCTTGCTGCCACCGTCGTTGCTCTTCCTCCCGTTGCTCCCTCCGCTGGTGGCGTCGGCAATGGCAACGGTGTCGGCAACAAGGGTAACACCCAGGTCCGCTTCCCTGTGCCTGACAACATGACTGTCAAGCAGGCCCAGGCCAAGTGCGGTGACCAGGCTCAGCTCTCCTGCTGCAACAAGGCCACCTACGCTGGTGACACCACCGATGTCAACTCTGGCATCCTCGGCGGTACCCTCAGCAACCTCATCGGTGCTGGCTCCGGTGCCGACGGTCTTGGTCTCTTCAACCAGTGCTCCAAGCTGGATCTCCAGATCCCCGTCCTCATCGGTGTCCCCATCCAGGACCTGGTCAACCAGAAGTGCAAGCAGAACATTGCCTGCTGCCAGAACTCTCCCTCCAGCGCCGTGAGTATCATTTGCCCTTGTGTCGCTGAAGAGCCCTTCACTGACAACTCTATAGAACTCCGACCTCATTGGTCTTGGCCTGCCCTGCGTTGCCCTTGGCTCCATCATCTAAGGGATCCGCCCTTCCTATTCTTGCCGCATCGGCGAGGTGGATAGGTGGCTACGCTGGCTCGTCGGGGCCTTTGGGTCTTGGCTTGTTGGGGCGTTGACGCGACCATGGGCTGTATTCGATCCTCGGGATATTAATCATGATCAAACAGATGTTTCATTAGTTAGAATATGGTTTTTCTTGCCCTTGTATCATTAATTTTGTCGGTGGCACCCCTCGGAGAGAAGAAAGTCTGGTTTTGTTTACGTTTGGCTTGTCCCCCACGCTCGCTCATGTCTAGTGCATGCTGCTCTGTCTTTAGCTGCAGTCTATCTCCGGACAGCCGTTTTACTTGAATTAATTGATTAGAGATCATCGTGAAATTTGCCTTGCCTGCTCTCTCCATGCCCACGTCCTTCCTGCCCTTATCGTTTCTCATACGCGCTTCCTGTCTACCACCGACTCATCACACAATACCAAGACGCTGCGTCCAGTGTGTGCAGAAGTCTGACTGTCTTGCTGCAAGGAAATTCGCACGAAACAAGTCTCATTACTTCCCACTCTTTCCGTCGCCCGCCTTTTGTCCGCTGGCTCTCCTCTTCCAATCCCACTCCTTCATAATCCAAGCCTGTTGACCATATGAGACGTCCTACGATGCGGTTGTAATGTTTCAAATAAGACCTTGGGAATTCTTGTAGCACATTGGTTACAACACAAGATCTAAGACGCTGCTCTTCTTGAGGAGGTCCCTGGCCTGTCCGGATTTAAATCGTACTCTAGGGTCTAGATGCGGTACAGGGGACAGGAAGCCTTATCTTCGACGACCCCAGCTTATTGTCCTACCAACATGAGGGCACAGGCTCCATTGGACAATTTGCTCTCCTCGGAGGAATCATCAGCTTTGATCGGAACACGAGAGGTAGCTCTGTCTTGGGTTGAGTTCTTTGTTATCAAGTCCGTTGATTTGACCCTAATGACTCACAGTACGTCGCTGTCGCCAACAGACCGTGGCGAATTGTACGTTGCTCATACATGTTTCCAACATCAAGAGACTAGGTCAAGGGCAAGGAGGCTTAGAAGCTTATCACATGGGTGAGCGTTGCGAATAAGGTACCTGACCTATTGCCAATATTCTGCCTAACCACAGAAGAAGTGGAAGGCTCCAAATACCCATCGACCATCATATGTCAATATGAGCATCATGGTATCATCTGCTCCATTCTTCATTATTCGTGATGATACACAGCTACGATAGGGACAGCTGTATGACGGGAGAGAGGGATAAAGAGTGAGATTGTTACTGAGGGGAGATTCTACCTAAGCTACGGTGAGCGGAGAGTGAATGGCAGAATCGCTAAACAAACACCCTTTGAAGGCTTGATGAGAGAGCCATGGTCCTTTCCGAATCGAGTCTCAATGTCTGAATCATTGGCCAGCTGCCATGAGGAGATCAAGTTGATGTGGAACGACGGAATACACCACACCTTATGCAGTGTAAGGCTTGTAAGATTTTCTTCATCAGTGCGAACGTTGAGCACCATATCGCCATATCCTTCGGTGTGGACCTGATGGCCATCAGGTAGGTTGACTTAAGTGACGAAGGGCATAAAACGATTGAAGTTTGCGCGATATGGTGTCATATGATCCGTTGCTCCCGAATCAACCATTCATACATTTGGGTTATTTTCAGCCGGTGCAGCCGCTCTATCAACGGAAGAAGCATTACGCATCGAATCACGCGTTATAATTGTAATGCGCGCGATAGAGCCACCAACTGCAAGATATGGGGACGCCCTTTCCTCGCCTTTTGAGCCATATTTTGAAGCATCTGCTGTTGTAGCAGGTCTACCTTGACAGGCACCTTTTCCCTTGTTTTTAGGGTTGTCCCAGCACTCTTCAGCAGTGTGGCCAGCCTGGCGGTTGTGAATTGAGCAAAAGTGTGGAAGACTGCGTCCTTTTCCGCGTCCTTTGCCTTTCCCTCTGCCTTTTCCAGTGCCCTTTTTCGTATTCGAATCTTTGGAGGCTGATGCTTTATCAAAAGCCTTTTTAATTAAGGCATAATCAATGAATTTGTTGTAGAGGTGATCCATAATGCTGTCTCGATTGGAAGGAGGCTCGTAGCTTATGAGGAAGGCTTCGGTGCTGGGATTCTTTTGAATGATGCTTTGGAGACTGCAGCGGCCTATTCTGGAGGTAATGGGTGGTCCGCAACGATTGCATTCGCTTCCTCGAGGCATAATTGAAAACTAGCCACAAAGGCATGAGCATCGTTTGAATATGTGAGTGCGTTGAGGCTGGCCCATTTTTGTGTGAGCGCCGAATGACCATGTCGGCTATATACGCTAGCCACGCATTGGAACGCTTCGAAAGAATCAGTGCCATCTGACATGAATGTGCGTGCGGCATCATTGATCGTCTTGTAAATAAGGTGCCGTCCAAGCCTGTGACGAGCATCAAACCATTCTAATTGCTCATTAGGTCCAGTAATATGCTCTTGGACCCATTCTTGAGTTTCAACATCAGTAGGTTCTCTACCAAGTTGACCGATGAGCTGCTGTCTTACAGCTTCTACCGCAGGTGCCGTTCGAGGCTCTGAGATGGGACTGCGAATACGGCCAGTCATAATAGACCATAGATCTTCATCAACACAATCGGCTGCATGTCGAAGCCCTTGGCGCCATTTTCCAAAGTTTTGTGTTCCTTCAAGGGTTGGAACCGAATTGGCTATCTGCTCTACAGCCTTGGTGCCCTCATAGGAAGCCATAACGGTTGATTTAGGTGATTTTGTATTTGGAATTCAGGATATGCCTTAGTAGGACTCAAATCACTGAGACTGCGTTTATGTACGCGTTTTGGTTGATTGGTGAAAGTTCCCTTGTGGGTTACCACTAACGGGCAGTCAACCTTTTTGTGTGGGCCTTGAGTGGCCGACGAGGTGTTTTTTCGCCAAATCACCTGCTAGGAATACAGGGAGTTGAGAATATGGTTATTTTGCAAGTTGCTGAGTAGGCAGTTGAGGAAGTGTTAAAACCTCACTCTTTGCGCTAGACAGGGCTCATAACCTGATGGTATACAGCTAAGATAGGGGCAGCTGTATGATGTGCGAGAGGGATAAGGAGTGAGATTGCTACTGAGGAGAGATTTTACCTAGGTAAGTTATGGTGAGCGGTAAGTGAATGGCAGAATCATCATACAAACACTTCGCAAGCCATAACTATAAAGTATGGGCCATGTGATTTGGATTCGACTGCTATGCTGTGATCATTTTTATCGACAATCTTCAGACCCCCAACCAGTCCATCTGGGGGCTTCCTCTGGAAGATGCACCCATTTTGACGCTGCCTAGTGTAACCTCCCAATGAACTCTCCAGCCCATAGTTTGGCATTCTCATTTTCAGATCTTCGGGGTCCATTCTCCTCGAGCCAGTTGAACTCGTCCGTCTCATCAGCGATATCTTTCTCCATGTATCTGGCAGCATCAATCCATCGAGGTGTGGAAGGCGGACTCTGCGCGGTACCCAGCGACGAAGCCGGTTGTGACGGACTCTTCACACTGCGTCTCTTCAAGAATCCCGTCATCGACCGTCTGAGTCTTGTTCGTGTCCTGACTTCTGACGTTGGAGGCTCCCTGTACCAAGCCCTGTCCCAACTCATTCGGAACCTGCTCGATCGCCCCGCCTTGCTTCCTTGTATCGATACCGTGTCGTCTTTAGAGTCGGCATGGATTGCTGTTTGAATTGGATTTTTGGGGGTGGTCGCGGATGGTGTTTCGATCGTTTCCATTTTCAGGACGGGGTGGTCTGGTAGGGAGAGTGCCTTGATGGCTCGACTGGTCGCCGGGTCCAGGGTATCGACCTCATCAAAGAGTGTGCGGATGTTGATATCCCATGTTCCATTTCCGTGGTGGTCTCCATGCATGGAGGATGTGGAGGTGGTGGCTTCGCCAGACGAACTGAAAGCCATAGTGGATGTGGACGCAATGCTTTCCGTCGGAACCAGAGATGCGGTGTGAGAGCTCGTCTGGATCAAGTCATTCGAGTCGTCGTCAAAGTGTCGCTGAGGATGCGCCGTCGACGATTTCCTTGAAGATGAGTTCCCACCAACGTAGCGGGTCATTGACGCAATAAACCCCATTGTGACAGGGGGTATTAGTGCTTTTGTACAATAAGAATAATGTGCTATTTTTTTAAAAACAAGAAAAAATGGGATCTGGGGCCGAGAGATCAATAATCGTTTGGCCAACTGGCCGTGGGGAGTAGACGTGGCAGGGATGCACAGTTGATGTAGTTCGGTGCTTGGGCCCTCCAGCAGTCAATCCAGTCTTGGGCAAGGGGGAGTATGGCAGTGACCAGACTCCGGATTCGTGGGAGTTGCATCTGTAGCGCCTGAGGGAGCACTTTTTGATTCTGCAAGCAGCAATGTGTACGCTCGATTGCAGAGCGTGTTGGGTGCAATACTCTGGGTGATGGTCTCACTTGGTGGGCAAATTATGAACCGGTTTAAAGTATGATGCGATTGAGTTTCTACTTGAGTTGTAGAATTGCCTTGGATGATGTAGCCCTCGAAGATCTATAGAACTCTAATGAGTTCTACAAGGAAAGGGAGACAGGGAAACAAGAGAGAATACAATCCTACAGTACTTGAATGGCGCATGTCGTGGAATCTATCAACTGTCAATACTCGGATGGAGCCCGATTGGTAGAAATCAAAGTTGTACCACACTACCACAATGTGTGACTGCGCTTGAGTCGATCTTGAAGATTTTCAGACAAGCATACAGGCATCGTCGATACAGAATTGATAATTATTCGGGAGTGGTCGTGGTGCCGCATCGACACTGTTGTATGACTGATCCACCGGAGTTTCATGCAAGGGTGACGAAAACAGCCCCTTGTGGATGCACACGAGCAAACTAGATGACTGCTCTCGCTCTTTGCGGCATAAGTCCGAGTGGCTGACCTCCTCTCTTCTCGCCACCACATGGTCCCGCTTCAGAGTCTCAACTTTGAAATCATTCTATGTTGACAATCGGGATGACTTGGCACACTGCCTGGGTTCTCAAGTCAGGGAAAGAGTCACCAGAGTCCCGTTTGACCTGTTATACAATACTCTGTTATAAGTCGAAATTTTTGGCGCGTAACAAGGATGCGATCGGCGAATTACTATCGTAGCGATAAATTCCTCGCCGTGTCGAAGATCTGCAACAAGCGGTGTCGCTGATGTGCGATGTGCTGCAGAATGCAGATGGTCCTATCGCTTGGAAGATCGAATCTCGGATTCTCTCGTCAAGTAGCAAAACGCCAGCTCCGAAGGAAATGACACTATTCTTTGTAATCCATGAGAACCATGGGTAAATGTTGAAATTAATCAGTGTAATGGAGAAGTGGCACAATAATGTGCTGACATTCCTGCGCGTAGTCGCCTAATGTACTATAGTACCAAGTAGAGTAAGGTACTCTACTGTACCCACTTCCTAAACCGGAGTCACATTGCGCAAGTCGCAAAATTGCTTACACGTTCAAAACAAAAAAGGGGGGGGGGCAAAGGTTACAGCTTCGCACTGGGGGCGTCACTGTAGAGGCGTTGAGTCCGGCTCATGGCCTCGACGGCTTCCTTCTCAATACGTCGCAGAAGTACCTCGCAAGTCGGAATATCGTGGATGAGACCGATCACTTGGCCGGCGGTCCAGACCTAGTACAAGAGTCAGCAACAAGGTCACCAAATCGGGGACAAGGTGCCATTCCGCAATTTCTATACTTACTCCGTAATCAGGGTCGCCGTTGATAAAGACCTGGCGACCACGCTGACCGCTCACATAGGGCCCAATCTCAGCAAAGTCACCAGTCGTGCTCTCCTTCTCAATCTTCAAGGCATCTTGAGTGACCTTGTTGGCAAAGAGACGAGAGGTGTTCTTCCAGCGGCGGAGCACCAGCGCGGTGTCGGTCTCTTGGGACTTGACAATGGTCTCTTTGATATTCTGGTGAATCGGGGCCTCGACCGTGCTCATGAATCGGGTGCCCATGTTGATGCCCTCTGCGCCGAGAGCCAGCGCAGCAGCCAGACCGTAGCCATCCGCGAATCCTCCCGATGCAATAAAAGGTACGCCCAGATCTTGGCGAGCGCGGTTCAACAGAATGAAGTTGGTAATATCGTGCTCGCCAACGTGGCCTGCACACTCGAATCCATCGATGGAGAGGAAGTCGACGCCGAGCTTGACGGCAGACTTGGCATGACGGATGGTAGTGCACTTGTGCAGGATGGTCACACCAGCCTTCTTGAGCTGCTTGATGACGGGACCAGGGTTGTTGCCAGCGGTCTCAACGATTCTGATACCCTCATCGATAATCACCTGCGCGTACGCGCCGTAGTCGGGAGGAACCATGGCTGGAAGAAGGGTCAAGTTGACACCGAATGGGTACTTGGTCATTTCGCGGCATCGTCGGATCTCCTTGCGCAGGTCTTCGGGAGTGGGTTGGGTGAGAGCAGTAAGCTAGATCGGACCATGCATCAGTTTTCGCCGTAACCTTCGACTGTTGCTGTCAATCTTGGGAGAAGGTCTTTCCGGACTTACCAAACCCAAACCACCGGCGTTGCTGACAGCTGACGCCAGCTCGGCGTAGCCCACCCACTGCATGCCACCCTGCACAACGGGCACTAGAAAGTATGAGCAGATGGTCTTCACGGCCAGAAAGTCTTCGAATTTATGAAATACCTCGAATACCCAGCTTACGGGTCAGAGCTGTATTGAACGGCATGTTGGTGGTGTGTGATTGTGGCTCGGTCGGTGTGATTAAAACGACAACGGTGGACTCGCTGTGTCTCGAAATACCGTTGGAAATTGAGTGCAAAGATAGGCAGTCGGGGAAAGGGTGTTAAGACGTCGAACAAAGGCGAGATGCTGACTGACTACAGTTCCCCGGCCCCAGACGTAGCCGCGGACTGTGGGGGAGGACTCATGGAGTTGCCGAGGTTCGGACAATTATACAAATTAGTCGTTCCTGAGCGAATCAGCACGTCTCGGCGGACGGCTGTCTATTCGCTCGGCGGGGATCAAGATTGATAAACTTGAAGACTGGAGTAAGCGATATTTCTATTTTACTCGCGCTCGGACATGAAGCCGAGTATGAATATTACATTTCAGAATTCTTTGCAAACGAAGTCATCCTGTCTGTTTTGTGAAGAGTTGAGGCTCATAGCATCGCTCTTCTCGACAAGTCTCCTCTCATTTCCAGCTGAGGGCCACTTAAGGAACTTCACATGTGACAGTCACTTATTTAGTTAAGTGTATGGGTAGGCGTGATCCCGGGATGCATCTGCGATCAAAGAAGCCGTGACCTTGAACAAATGAGCAAGTGACGCATATTAAACGACAAATGAAAACATTGTTCCTCGGCTTCCCAAGTCAATAAGGATGCAAGCTCAACTTCGGCCGACGAATGTACAGTACCTAGCTCGGCAGATTACTGATCAGAAGATCGTTGAGGGCTATCAAATGGGGACAACTCATCCATTCCATTCGAATCTTCGACATACACAAGTTATCTACCTTCAACAATGAGCAATATATGATTTGATCATTTAGGATACCTCGCGGTCGGCGCTAGAGTAACCAACTTGCCTTTTTGGTCGATCTTCAGGGGGACGGGCTGTAGCCTTAGGTAGCCACTGAGCCAGTGGCCACCACAATTCACAAGACGTAAATAATAATGTACCAACATTTGACAGTACTTTAATTCTTGTGCGCAGTACACAATACTGGACTGTGAAATTCGACCAACGGAATTTTCTCATAGACTTGACGATAATGATGTAAAATAAATAATAGACTCAGTGTGATTTGATATGTAACCCTGATATGAAACCCATCGAACTCATGGAAAGAATCAAATGGGCGATTAACGACGGGACAGCTCCTTCTGCGAATCACAAAAGTCCCCCAACAGTCGCGACAGAATGCCGAAACCAGAGGGCGCTAAACACACTAACTTCATCCCAACCAAGGCAGGTGCATCAATGTGAGCGGAGATTCGTATGGAAGGAAAAGAAGAAAAAGGAGAATTTGCCCCGGGTTTACGAGAACAAAGGAGCTACCCACTACGCAAGCGAGAAAAGGTCATGTGATTTAGACAGATCGATCATGACGATTAAGTCCCGTGCCCGATCGAGACGGTCCGACTTATTTTCCGAAAAGTAATTGCGGGCACGGCTATTGGCTCACTGTCCGGCAATCCCGTGACGGCTCGAAGCCCGAGGTACTCCGTTCCGATTGCTAACGACGCAATCGTCCCTTCTTGAAATCGCAATTGCGACGACGACGCTACTCCGCCGACGACAATCAATATGTTCTCTCAGAAGCTTGTTCAGCAGTCAGTGCGACGGCGTAAGCATTCTCTCCCTCTCCATGTGTTTGGTGGTCTTGAGCTTGGGCTTTGCTAACATTGTCATTTCGAAATGCAGTTGCCGTCCAGCAGCCGCTCGCTATCCAGTCCATGGTGCGTGCTTCGCCGGCTGCCGCTACCCTCGGATTGCAGAAGAGGTCAGTGACTTTCGTTCCTATTCAAAGAAAGGCATTGCAATTTTGAAATCGCATGTGACCAACAGCATCTCAAATTCCTTACCGCGATCTCTATACGTCATTCTTCCTTGAACGAGTGTTGACAAGAAGGCACTTAACAGAGCTGTTACCTCCACCGCCGCTGAGGAGAACTCCATCCTGGCCAAGCAGCGTATGAATCGCCCCGTCTCACCACACTTGGCCATCTACCGCCCCCAGATTGGCTGGGTCGCCTCAGGTCTTAACCGAGTCACTGGTGTCGCTCTCTCCGGCACCCTCTACCTCTGGGCCACCGCCTACCTCGCCTCCCCTGCTCTTGGCTGGCATGTCGAGTCTGCCTCCATGGTTGCCGCCATGGGCGCTCTGCCCTTCGCTGCCAAGGTCCTCCTGAAGACCATCATGGCTCTTCCCTTCACCTTCCACTCCTTCAACGGTCTCCGTCACCTGATGTGGGATCTGGGTCGTGGTCTGTCCAACAATGTCATCATCAAGTCCGGCTGGACCGTTGTTGGTGTGAGCGTAGCCAGCGCTCTGGCTCTTGCTTTTGTCTAGAATACCTTTTTGCCTATCCAATGTCTAAGTTGTCTCTTCTTTTTTTGTACTCATAAAATGGGTGGGTGGGTCGCGCATCTTATGCACATATTCCCTTGTTCTCTCTTGGCCGTAATACCACGATAATCTTACATTGAAAAAACTACTACCTCAACCAGGTAAGCTTTTGCTGTAAATGATGAATTGATAGGCCAAGATTGATGTTTGGATGTAAGTCAACACTGCACAGTTGACACCTGGTCCAACATTAATCGACATGCTATACATATGGAGTTGAAAAGTAAGAACACCTTGACACAATGGCTTTTGATCCGTAGAAGGGGAAGACGTAAGACCGATGCACCAGGAGCATCGATGGGAAGTTGATGCAATAACCGGAGTTTTGTGTACCACATAATTATTATCAAATTCTCTGCAACAAATCAAAAGGAAAGCCCACAACCAGGGTATCAGAGAATGTAATTATCGGCCCTGTCACCAATGTGCATCAAAGACAGACGCCAGGATCGGTCGTGCGCCATGCTGGTTTAATCAACAGCCATGTGGAGCTCGTAGGTCGCCTAATGAGAGAATATGTATGTACGATTAGCGACGAAGCCCCGGCATATTGAAAAGCTTTGCAACATTCAAGAGCTAGTGTACCTCTCCATTTGCAATCTGCAGTGCCTCATAGCTGTTCAAGCATATAATCGATTTGATGGGGATTTAGACAGGACTCGGAGGAGGGTTGGGAGGACAAGGACGCGGTGATGGAGGATCTTGCACCGATTGGTCGCTTGTTGGCATTCCACAGATAATGATAGGTGTCAATTGGGTCTGAATGAGAGACTTCAGACGAGATGGGGTCGTCGCTGTCGGGTAATAATACATCGTGTTGAGATAAGTGAGATCGATATTGGTGAGGTGTTTGTCGAATGTTGGTATTAATTGCGAGCGGAGGGATCGCCTGTGGTTCAGAGAAGGGCGACAATCGGGTTTCTGCGCGACAGTGAGGTCTGAGAGACTGGGTTTGAATTGAGGGAACAGGATTGTGAAGTCGGTGCAAGTTATGGATCTGAAAGAACTGATGCAGTGGGTGAAAGGCTGCAGAAGCAGGGCGTTCAATCCACTTTTATATGTTTTTTCGGGTGACAATCCATTGCTTCTGGAGAAGGCATTGAGAGTTCCACAGTGGTATATACTGCCGCCCAACTTTCTCTATTCCATAAAAAGCCTGCAGTAATACCGTACTTGGCTAGAATAGTGTGGGGTCGAGAAACAGCTCTGATGGACGTTGCATCCGGATTGCCCTTCTGGAAGCCTGCGAAACGGGTACGGTATGACAGTTTGACTGCAGATGGTTGGGGCCTTTCACTTTTCGGCTCGATAGACTGCAAGGGCCCGGCGGAAACATAGATGAAAATGAAAAATACTACTGCTCAGGCAATAGTACGACATGCAAGATATCTGACGGCGGAGAAGCTTCTTTCTCCTCTAGCCCTCCTAGGTATCGTCTCAGTCCATACGTATGGCCATCGGTGTTGATGTTCCCATCCCTACTCAGGGCTCCACAGAACAATCTCTCAGAAACTGCTTGATAGATACATTGTGGTATCTCAGACATTCCATACGTACAGAAGACAGCTTGACAGCAAGTTAGAGCTATCTAGGGCTCAGGTGATCTAGGCTTTCATCGAAGCGGACGAGATAGCCATCTTGCCAGTCATGGTGTTTTTGCCGGCTTCCTGCAGGAGATCCTTTGTTTCTCGACAGCACTAGAGCCCGGGTAGAGAGCTTCCACGGTCTTCTGCCCTTCGTAGTCGCGAGATGGTACCATTATTCCGTGCGGCTAGTGGCCGCAAGATCTAATGTAGGGGCGGAAGATCTGGGGAAAGCCTGCAGATTAACCGCGGATACCAACGACAGTACACGATTGAGGCGCATTATCCAACGGTGCAGGAAGTATCATCCGTGCACTGTTTGCTTGATGCGGAGACGTCTGCTGCCCGGGTATTCGCCTCTCCGTATGTGAGGCAGATGATCATTGACCTCCAGTCCCCGCTTTTCGAGGGCTAAGCTTCCACTAACTTGGAGAAGACGGTATTTCTCGACTTGCACTGTCACGTTGTAGCGAGCCTCATCCAGATTGGCGGCTCCTGACTTCTGTGGTGTGTTTTGTAGACTAGCTAAAGCGGCGTCAGTCCGACTGTGGGAGTAGTAGGAGTAGTACTAACCGCCTGTGTGCCCAGTTAATATTTTGTCAATACAACATACTCGTGTTGATCGACTTCCGTTAAGCACACGTGGAAGTAAAGTGTTTCGAAGTATCATAAGCTGGAGACTCCTCAGTGCCAGACCTTAATCTGCCCAGCCCCGTCGAAGGAGTGCGACACGGTGTGGGCCAGGAACTAAGATACACAACACTGAACACAGCCGTTTCTGCAACGGGAGACAAGGATGTCGCGGGGAGCTTGGGTGTAATGCATCGAGATGGTGTCCTGGCCGGCTCTGCGGCTGCTACTACCCGGAGCCGCGGCGTCTGGAAGTTTACAAGTTGACGGAAAGGTGAAGAAGCGAAGGTTCCGTCCAGTTGGTCTGAGGGTCACTCAAAATACTCACGGCGCGATAAAGGGGTTGCTCAGACTCCGCGAAGGTCAAATTGGCTTGGAAAGACTATGGAAAGACTTTGAGAAGGTGAAGATTCGGTGTCTTGCGTGGCTCATAGGGAACAAGTGTGTTGGGAATCAGCTGTTGGTTACTTGAGTTGTGGAGCTTCCTTTTTGCCTGAAGAAAGCAGAGTCACGTTAAAAGATGAGTAACGTTACGACTGGCACGACTTGCGACTTGATCCACGCAGTTTCATTCAGCAGGGTTTCGTAGCATCAGGCTGATCAACGGCTGTTATCCAGTCATGGCAAATACTAAACCATTTCCATCGAATAAGACTACTCAATCCACAAGCTCATATGGACTTGCTCAAGTTCATTAGTCGATTCACACTGTTGTTGATGTCAAGATTCGTGTAAATCGGGGATATAGATCGAGTGCGGCAGTATCACACCGCCGAGTCCGAAATCTTTCCACACCTCCGAGTGTTGAGCAACTTCCGCAGACCATCCCCGACCACCATGGCTTCAAATCTGTCCACTCGAGCGGTAAGGACCGCGTGCTCTGCATCCAAGGCTGCTCCTCGCCCGCTTGCGACGGCTATTCCTCGTCGCACCTTCGCCACGGGCCCTGAATCATCGACCGGCGAGACCGAGCAGCCCCGATGGTCTTACACGCCGCCGCGCGCAAAGGCGCCATTCAGTCTCCGATTACACTCAAAGCGCCCATTCTTCCACGTCAACTCCGATCCTGCCTTGCTGGATCAGTTTTATATTCGTATGCTAGGCAATGATGGTGACAAGATGTTGTCCGACGAGCTGAAATGGTTGGCTGTGACGCACAAGAGCTTTGACCAAGGCCGTCGGGGCTTCAACGATCGCTTGGCTTTCCTCGGTATGGCTTACATCTTCACTCGATGGAACGCACAAAGTGTCAGTACTGATTGGATCACTAGGTAAACGAATCGTGCAATTGCAGACCTCATTGGCTCTTGTACAGAGTTCTGAGGCGGCCACCACTTCCGCAAACCCAGACCCTTACGGACGAACGCCCTTTTCCCACCCAGCTCTTGACGGTCTTCGGAGCCTCTCTCCAGAGACCAAAAGCTTCTTGACTGACCGGAGCAAGCTTTCTGAGCTGGCTCAAAAATACGAAATGCAAAATATTCTGCGCTGGACTCCTCGCAAGGTAGGAATTGTTCCGTCATAACCAGCGCCGCGATCAAACCCAGTGTGCTAATCTCATGTCATTTTTCTTAGCCCGATGACCTCAAGGCCTCGGGTCTTGAACTCGTTCTGGCGCACACCATGTACGCTGTCGTCGGAGCGGTCTCGCTGGAGAAGGGAGGTCATATCGCCAACAAGGTGGCCCAAGAACGGATACTCGAGCCACTCGGCTTGAAAACTGTCTCCTGAATGAGATGGTGGCTCTGCTAAGCTGAGGGGGTTGTGTGATTTGCCCTTAACCTTTTGCAGCATTTTAATGGCGTTTGGAATTGACATTTCTCCTTGGGGCCGGGATGACTGAAGGCTGCGCTGGCCTGGGCGCATGCCAGTTCTTCACACAGGCGATGTACTGTATATGTACCATATTTATATCTTCTTCGTTGACTACTACCTAAGTCCGCACAATACCGAATCATCGTTTTCAACCTTTCACTTTGAAAATAGCACGTTGATCTCGACTATAACGAGTTTCATTGTTGAATAAAATAGATGAAGCCTTCAAGTCGGAATGTACGGTTCCTCTGACACCGCCCGCGTAACAGTGAGTAAAATACACGGCCAGCTCTTATGGAACCCTCTTTACGATGCATAGTCTCCGCGCCTCTGTATCGCAAGAATTCAGCAATTGAAGACTGAAGACCAATCCCGACAGAATGTCGGGCGATCTCAGAAAATCAGATTGACTTTATACTGGCTTGCACTGTCTATGGAGGGCGTTGGAGAAGAAAAGAAAAAGAAGGAGAGTGCGGACTCGCAGAAGAGATTTTATATGGGACAAGATACGCTAGTCTCCTTTCGGGAGATTCGGCGCGGCTCCGCCCAAATCGCGGGCGACGGGCCCTTTTGGCGCCTTTGAGGATCTGAGGCAGAAAGCTTGGGACTGCGTTAAGTGCGTAGCTACGTCGCGACCACAGCCAGCTGTACGGTGATCTAATCCAGTACCAAATTCAACATTTCGACCTTCTGACTCAGTTGCACATCTTGGACCTCTCGAAGTTTAACAAGAGGAAAAATGTTGCTGTAAGACACAGCATGTGCATTGAGTCGTGACCCCCCACCCACCTCCGTCCTCGACACCAAATCACCGCATATCGACACCTAATCATCACACATCTCCGCGCTTCCCACTCCGCACCTTCCAATCGCCATGGCGTCGGCGCTATTTTTCCTGGACCTCAAGGGCAAGGTGCGTGCCGCTATGGACTGTGTTCAGCTGAACTCAAACCTCGCGATGAATATCGTTCGCACGTCCACCTGGTCTGGGGTACTAACAGCTCGTCTAGACCCTTCTGGCCCGCAACTATCGCGGAGACATTCCCATGTCCGCCGTGGACAAATTCCCCATCTTGCTCAGCGAAGCCGAAGAAGAGTCCTCAGCTGTTCCTCCCTGCTTCTCCCACGAGGGAGTCAACGTATGTCCTGCAACTTCCCAGATCCTCCTTGGCAATCAGCCCATTGCTCCGTTTCCCCCTCGCCCCTCTCTCCTTATCCATCTCCGCCGCGGACAACAGCTGAAAGCTCGCGAATCGCGCAACAACAGTACCTGTACATCCGCCATAGCAACCTGTACATCCTGGCTTTGACAAAGCGAAACACCAATGCCACGGAGATCCTCCTCTTCCTCCACAAGCTTGTGGAGGTCTTCACGGAATATTTCAAGGTACTCGAGGAGGAAAGTATTCGGGATAACTTTGTCATCATCTACGAATTGCTGGATGAAATGATGGACTTTGGTTATCCACAGACGACCGAAAGCAAGATTCTTCAGGAGTAAGTGGACTTTGATGCGCCGAGCTGCATATTGTACGGGAGAGCCAAGAGACTAACATACGATTGCTCTCACCGTCAGATATATCACGCAAGAATCACATAAGCTGGAGGTGCAAGCGCGGCCACCCATTGCAGTCACGAACGCTGTCTCTTGGCGAAGTGAAGGAATTCGCTATCGTAAGAACGAAGTCTTCCTGGATGTCGTCGAGTCTCTCAACCTACTGGTCTCGGCCAATGGAAACGTGTTGCGGTCGGAGATTCTTGGTGCTATCAAGATGAAATGTTATTTGAGTGGTATGCCTGAGTTGCGACTGGGCTTGAATGACAAGGCCATGTTTGAGACTACGGGCCGAGCTACGCGAGGAAAGGCGGTCGAAATGGAGGACGTCAAATTCCATCAGTGTGTTCGGTTGTCTCGATTTGAGAACGATCGCACAATCAGCTTCATTCCACCGGATGGAGAGTTCGAGCTCATGAGCTACCGATTAAACACCCAGGTCAAGCCATTGATTTGGGTCGAGTGCTTGGTAGAGTCGCATTCAGGGTCACGCATCGAATATATGCTCAAGGTATGGTTGCTTTGATGAGCTTCGTGACTGACAAGAGCAAGCAAGCTAACAATATGTGTACAGGCCAAGGCTCAATTCAAGCGGCGTAGCACTGCCAATAATGTCGAAATTCTTGTCCCTGTGCCTGAAGATGCGGATTCTCCTCGGTTCCGTACCAATATTGGAACCGTCCACTATGCACCAGAGAAGTCTGCCATCATCTGGAAGATCAAGCAGTTCGGTGGTGGTAAGGAGTTCCTCATGCGCGCTGAGCTGGGTCTACCCTCGGTCAAGGGAGACGACGAGCATGGTGGTGGCATGACAGGTGGATTTGGTGGTAGTATGGGCGGAGCTGGCGCCATCGGCAAGGCGAAGCGCCCCATCAACGTCAAGTTCGAAATTCCTTACTTCACGACATCTGGCATTCAAGTGCGCTATCTGAAGATTACCGAACCAAAGGTAGGTTTTTGCGTCCTGGTGGATTGACACGAGAAGACCGAGACTGACGTGTTTTCCAGCTGCAATACCCCTCTCTACCCTGGGTCCGCTACATCACACAATCTGGCGACATTGCGGTCCGAATGCCAGACGCTCAATAAAAGGAAGCCGTTAACGAGATTTTCCGCCCGAGCGAACTGTACAGACTTTTATTTGCTTTATATCTTAACCTTGGTCATTTCACGTATTTCTAGGCCGAGCTTATACCTACATGCTTCCTTGAGGCCGGCCTGTGCAATAGATAATACAGCCTTGAAGCCTTTCATGCTGATCTGTTGTTTCAATGCCAAATCGGGAATAGTTTTGTTTTTGACATGCGCACATGGCACAGCCACTGCAGAGGACTTTCTCATCACTTAGCTCTTCGCCCTACTTCCGTCATATGGCCCAATCCAGCCGGCTACCTAACCGTGGTTGACGGCGATATGCATGTCCATCAATATGTATGCTTAATCGTTCAAACAACTCCGTTTATGGCTTGGAAGTTCGAAGCATACTCGGGCACCAACGAGCGCTCATTTGATGCTCGGGGGTGAACTCAGCGCGTCTGCACCTTAAACAAACACCAATGGTGATTCGTCGTCTCCCTAGTCGACTGGTTCCTCTTAGAACCTAATTGTCGGCATGGTCCTGCATTTACATATGCTTGAATCCGAACAGCTGACTCGTTCAGAGAGCAGCTCTAAAGTAACCTCGGATCGACCCTTGACCCCGCATATTTACGGTTGGGTGCGGGGGGAGCTATCAATTACCCCATACCCAACAGTGACCCTCTGATCCTCTCACTCTCCAAGTCCACCGTATCAACATTTGCATCAAGCCAAGCTCAATTGTATATCTGCGTTGCCCATGATCATCACTGACTTATTATGAAGCTCTGAAATACGCTCCTTGATCTTTGCACTCACGAAATGCGCCCTTGCGGAGGAGGAATTGTCGCGGCTTTACGAAGCAGACGCCATGATGTGATCCCTGCTTCCTTGACATCGCAGCTCTACAGGACATCGGCTTATGAGCTGAGACTGTCCAGAAGAGGTTTGCTCACCGATAGTTATACACGAGGTCCAGCCACGGTATGTGCACGAAGCTCAATGGTACCGCTTCGTGCTGATTGTGACAATGATATCGCAGCCACCCTTGCTGGAGCTGACAGTTGGTGAACACTTTGCGAAAGTTGTCTCTGAATATGGCGACCGTACAGCGTACGTGACATTTCCCAACATTGAAAGTGCAGGGATTAATTCCGTCCAAGGGTCATTTCAAAACACCAGAGGGATCGCTTGTCCTATGCCTCCCTTGATCACAGGAGTAACTCACTGGCTCGCGGATTGGCGTCCGTGGGAGTGAAGAAAGGAGACCGGGTGGGGGTAATGCTAGGAAACTCGGTGGAATATGCTATGGTTTGTCAACACTCCTCCAATAGGCCTCAGCCGTGGTATTAATCGATTGTCAGACAATTCACGCTTTGGTTAAATTGGGCGCTATTCTGGTAAGTCACTTGCACTGAGCCATCAGAAATCGATTGTCGAGATCACTCACGCTCATCTGTTAGGTCCCACTGAATCCTTCATTCAATGCTGCCCAGGTCATATCTGCGCTGGCTCATCTTGAATCAAGTCATCTCATCATAAGTAGCGAGTCCAATCTTCCTCGAAAAGATCCTCGCTCAAATCTACCGCTTATAGACCAACTCATTGACGATGTCTCCACATCGAAATTGGAGTCTTCGTCTGTACCATCCTTGAAGCGTGTCATTGTGGTCGACAACTCAGCTGGTCGAGTGGATACAAGATTGTACAAGAACTTGACTCCGTTCAACTCCCTTGTGTCCAATCTGGTGGCAGACAGTCGCTCACTCCCTTCTCAGGATCTCTCCCCAGACGAGATCATTAATATTCAATTCACCTCCGGCACCACAGCAATGCCCAAAGCGGCGTGCCTCAGTCACCGCTCGATTCTGAACAACGGAGCGCAGATCGGAGATCGCATGCTTTTAACGCCTGGAGATGTAGTCTGCTGTCCTCCTCCCCTGTTTCATTGTTTCGGGTTAATCCTCGGATTCATGGCCACGGCAACTCATGGCTCAGCAATCGTCTTCCCGTCCGAGTCATTCAATGCGAAGGCAGCGCTGAGCGCAGTACAGGAAGAAAAATGTACTGCGCTGTACGGTGTTCCAACAATGTTTTTGGAAGAGCTCAGTCTTATTGAATCTGGGGAAGTTTCAAGCGATGGATTTCAGTTCCTGCGCACAGGTATTGCTGCCGGCAGCAGTATCCCTGCGGAGCTTATGAAAAAGCTTCATAAGGTGCTCAACCTTACGGAATTGACAATATGCTACGGAATGACAGAAACGAGCCCTGTGTCTGCGATGACGACGACTGACGATCCCCTTGAGAAACGTATCAACACCGTAGGACGTCTCATGCCACACGTGGAGGCCAAAATCGTCGATCCAGTCGACAAGTCCCAGATTCTTCCAGTCGAGACACGAGGCGAACTCGCCGTTAGTGGATACCTTCTGATGAAAGAGTATTGGAATGAGCCCAACCGGACTGCAGAGGCTATGATTCCAGATGCAGAAGGAAAGACGTGGATGCATGTGAGTAGGGCACGCAGGTTTTTTCCCCTCTTGAAGCTTTCTAACTGAACTATGCTTTGAATTCAAGACTGGTGATGAAGCAACAATATCAGCCGACGGCTACGTGACCATCACCGGCCGCATCAAAGATTTGATCATCCGCGGCGGAGAGAATATCCATCCCTTGGAGATTGAAAACTGCCTGTTGGGAATGCCTGAGATCAACGATGTCTCCATCGTAGGCGTTCCGGATCAGCGCTATGGCGAGGTTGCTGCTGCTTTTGTGATCGCTCGAGACCACACCTATAGCCCTCTGACCCCCGAGAAGATTCAATATTGGGTTCGTGAGAAGCTAAGCAACCATTTAGGTATGTGTCATGCTTGTTCATGTCGATTAGAAATGGTCGCTGATTTGCTGTGCAGCGCCTAAGTACGTCTTCTTCCTTGCGCCAGGCGAGTCTTTTCCCAAAACCGCGAGTGGGAAGATTCAGAAATTCAAGCTACGGGAAGAAGCTATCAGGCTTATTGCAAAGGATACAAAGAAGTCAGAGTGAATAGACCGAATGAATTGATAAAGAATCTCTTCCAAATTCGTAGAAGACGAATGTACGTCTGATGACAGGAACATTCGATGATGCATGAAGTCACATATTTTACTGACTGCGCAGATGGTCGTCCCATACAGACACAAGAATGTGCTCGATCAAAGACGGATACTTCTGGGAGCAAGGCCGCTGTCATCGGTGACTCAGGCTGCTCTAAGCAAGTTTTGCAACGAAGCCCCTGAATGGTATCACAGTCCCTGTGCAGGTAGTCGTAGTGCACAATGCCGCATCCCAAGCAGGTGCGTGCGACAACGCCGCGAGATTTGCTGCTGAGATCGCAAGACAGTTTGTAAGGGGACGTCTCCGCTCCCAAACCCAAGATACCTTGGATGGCTTTACGCCACGCAATCTTCGCAAAGCCCAGAGGATGGATCGCAGGTGAAAACGGTCAGATGTTGGGAGACGCGGTAGCGTGCGCGGATGTTAGTGCTCAAAGATCTGAAGCAGACAAATTCGGCTTCCCTCATCAGAAGTCCTGAATTCCGGTCTCCCCCTGCAGTTGGGATCTAGCATCGTCTCCCCGAGCTTCTCCAACCACCCATTCTGGATCTTCGTCCTCGAAATATTTCTCCTGTTGCTCGGTCCAATCATCGTAATCGTCATTTTCGTCGACGATCTTGTAGTCAAAGTCTGGATCGTCACCGCGCATAAACCGTAGACCCATCTCCCACTGCCAGGCCTTTTCACCTTCTTCTTTGCTTGCGGGAATGTCATCTCTATCCTCGGCGAGAATCTCTCCGTCCGGCCCTCGGGCGTAGCTCATCATCGCATTCGGGTCAGGGTGTGCCAAAGCATCCATTTTGGCCTCGGAGCGCATCAGATCAGTCTCGAGGACTCCCGAAAAGCCTTTGGCACGACCCTGCGCTTCCCTTTCTTGGGGGGTCTGAAATCGACGAATGAGGCGATCATACAACAATGGGTCTAGAACGACATGATCGATATCGGTTAGCTTATACTGGACAAGCACTGACTGCTCTCAGTTCAGAAATCCGGAACCTGGCCTATCAGCCAAGAAGGCCAGTTCCTGAGCCTGCAGCGAGGAAACAAGCAGGCGGACCGGCTAGCTCGAGATCTGCCGAGAAGTACTCGGGATGCAGATCCAGATACCGCTTTCGACGGTTTTTGACCCGGACAGACACATCTTTGACATCGGCGGCCGAGTCTCGGCGTGATTGAAAGCCTGTGCTCTTTGGGAAATGTGGCATCTTGACGTTGTTTCAGAAGTGTGGGGATGAGGAGTGAAGTTAGGAACGCGGAGCACGGCGGCAAATGCGTGGATTTCTGCCACTCCGGGAGCTGTCCACTTTCTGGATCCCTTTTTTTTCCTTGACGTGCTTCAGGTGAGAGATGCTGTTGGAATAAGCTTGTACGTTCTGATTCAAGATGCTCCAATCCCAAATACATCGGGCTTGGATGATTGATACCTCAATTGCAGCTTGGAATCAAGGGTTTCGCTAATGAGCCTCATAGACGGACACGCCTATCGAGATCATATTTACTTCGATATACTCTGCCTTGACGAAGTGTTTAGATAGCTCTTGTCAGAGAATCTGTCACTTGAGAAATCATGGCGGTCGATGAGTATATCCGGCGTATTGACGCCACACGCCTGGTCAAGGGCGTTGGCTTACTCTTCATCTTGGCTCTATATTCCCCCGTCATGCAGCTGGTGCTGTCCCCTGTCTACGGGTCCTTACCTTCTCACCTGTTCCACAACTTTGGTGTCGCTTTATCAGGTGCTGCCGGCTGGTTCCTGAAGGATCAGATCCAGAAGCGTGGCGGACGTATGGCCGCTTTTATGCTTCCAGTACTGGCATTCTGGACTCCAACCATTCAGTATTTCGTGCTGCAACAGAGCTCCAAGCTTGGAAATCCGACGGGCCCTATCATTACCCAGCTCTTTGGATATTATCCATTGATCATGCTGACCGTGGCTGTTGCTGGAAAGCAGATTCAGTACGCTTTGAACCTGGAGTCACACGGTGATCTGGTCGTTGAGCATGTGCCTCTCATCGGTTCTTATATCTTGTACTCCTTCGGTGAACACGTTGCTCGGGCGATCTTGCCCCGTGTTATCGGCGTCACTGTTGTATTCACCAGAGCCGGTTTGCAATTTTTGATTGCTGCGCTTTATGCCGTTGTCATCCCGTCTAAGCTGCTGCTTCTGACAATTCCGTCGATCATCTTCAGCGTCACCTCTGACGTCCACATCGGCGGAGTCAGCGGTGCCAATTCAATTCTTCAAAAGGAGGGATATTCCCTGCTGGCTCGCCAGGAATCCAACACTGGGTATATCTCGGTCCTTGAGAACAATCACGATGGCTTCCGAGTCATGCGATGTGACCACAGTCTGCTCGGTGGCCAGTGGACTAAAGTGACCCCAGGTTATCATCCTCAAGTGGAAGATCCCATCTATGCCGTGTTTGTCATGCTCGAGGCCGCCCGTCTGGTCGAGTCCGAACATGGAGAGTCTCGCGTTGATGCCGGCAGCAAAGCGCTTGTGATGTGAGACCCTTCGAACAATTCCCTCAAAGACCAAGTGGCATGTACTGCGAAAAAGAAGAAAAAAAACTAACACATCGGTTTTAGTGGGCTCGGCATTGGCACCACGCCAGCTGCTTTCAATAAACACGGTATTGACACCACAGTCGTTGAGATCGATCCTGTTGTTCACAAATTCGCCGTCGAGTACTTTAACTACCCATCAAAAGGGGTCACCGTCATCGACGATGCTACTCGATATGTCAAGCAAGCCCAGCAGTCATCAAAGGCTCAGTATGACTATATTGTCCATGATGTGTTCACTGGTGGCGCTGAACCAGCGGAGCTGTTCACCTACGAGTTCCTGCAGGACCTGAACGCTCTTCTTCGCGACGATGGCGTTATTGCTGTTGTGAGATTCGAACCAAGTGCCCTCTTCGGCAGATCACGACTTTACTGACACAATCCAACAGAACTACGCCGGAGATCTCAATTTGTACACGACTGGTCTGATTGCCCGCACGATCAGGGCCGTTTTCCCAACCTGCCGTATCTTCCGCGAACAGCTGCCCATTGATGAGAATGATGTCTCTGATTTCACCAACATGGTGTTCTTCTGCAAGAAGAGCTCTACCACGCCTCTCGCGTTCCGTTCTCCCGTTTCTGCCGACTACCTTGGTAGCAGGGCGCGTGAGACCTACCTTATCCCCAAGCACGAGATCGATCCCGCGATCTTTGAGACTATTCCCGAGAACGGAAAGCGCCTCCTCATCCAGAAAGAGGTCGGACTTTTGCACGGCTTCTTGGACCGGGGCGCTTTGAAGCATTGGGGTATCATGAGACAGGTCATGCCTGCCGTTGTCTGGGAGAGCTGGTGATGGCCTCAATTCCGAAGTTGTGAAGGCTGAAAAAGCGGTTTGTACTATCTTTGAGACGTATGTAGGAGGGCTACGGGAAAGTTATAATCATATGCGAGGTGCAATATCCTCAATTTAAAATTGCTTATCTTGCCAAGAAACTCAACGGTCGTCCTGGGCCAGTAATATCAATCTGCATACCAGACATCTAGATCTCGACAAACCTTGTGCAATTCCAGCTGGCGAAATTTCTCGGTTGATCTGTTCCAACGTCGCTCTGGCATGTGTTGACAAGAGCAGAGACGAACGCTGATCGTACATGAACGGAAACTGAAACCGACATACTCCAGGATTGTGAGATTGTATGTCGGATTAGGTTCTCGCAAGATGAAAGGGGACAAAACACAGGGTTGGAGGATTGCTCTATATCGACCAAAAGCACAATTCATATTGGTATCATGAACTAACATCCCACGAGGGAAAAAAGCCGTCAACAAAGATAGTAGGAGCACGGAGAAGGAACACTATATATGCACAAGTCACAGAAAACCCACTTCAGGCCAACAATTCGACCTTTCCCGCGGATTGATTATGTACGCACTCAAGAACTCGCAGTTCAGCTTCAAGAGCTCCGAAAGCTCAAGCGGACGGACTGCCACGAGGACTGGAGCCTGGTTTCTTGACGAGACCAGCAAAGAAATTGGCCAGAGCTTGATTGTGAGCTTTTTCATCGCCCGGATTGCTGGGGACCGGGTCCTTCTTTTGAGCGCGGCTGGCTTCTCGATCCTAGATGGACAATAGGGAGTGTCAACGGGCGATGGCACTTGTGTGTGAGTGAGATAGATACTGACCTTCAGCTTCTTCAGCATGTCTTCTGCGTCGACTTGAATACCACCCATGTTGAATTGCACTGGTCCGATATGTTCGTTGACTCTGCCCTCGTCTTCCATCGGTGACATGTCTAGCTGTGGCGTGGGCTTGCTGGACCGCTCCTTGTCATCTTCTACGCGGAGCTGCTCCAGGATCTCCACTTGCCTCGCCAGGAAGGCTTGCATGTCCGAAGTCTCGACCTCAATTTGGTTTCCAGTGGTAGAGGTAGGAAGCGCGATGCTCATGTCCCGTTTGGGATCTTGAATGGTCTGTTCAAAGATGGCTACCGCGCTGGTGCCTTCTTCGCCATCGTCGCTTTGCTGGCCTGTCGTTGAGGAGTTTTCAAGGGGTTCAGGCGCGTCTTGAATCTCAATTGACCAGGCGGTGGAGACACCTTCCATGTCAAACCCTTCACGTATGATGCGAATTTTGCCCCAGGAATCCCAGTTCGCAGGTACTAGGATCTTGTCGCGGTCGATGACATTATGTTTCAGTGACTGTCGCTTTAGTAGCGAGTGGATACCAAGCGAAGAATGAATCAGACTCTGTAGAGAATTGGCGTGAAAAGGGGTAGTGTAGATGAGCGAGGCGCCATCTATGAGAGGGAAGATTAGATCACACCAAAGAGAACTTCGCGAGAACTGAACACTCACGCTTTAGCAAAATGGTTCTCAAGAGCTGCAAGATAAAATCAAATTGCTCTTCGTGCCAGCCGTGATCTTTCTCGAGCTTCTCAATTTTATCCGCCTAGATGGAGCTCAAGGTTTAGTGTCTTTTCTTCGAACGAAGACGGATCTAGAAGGATCGGTCCTTACCCCTTGGCAAACGACACACATTGGAATCCCCAAGCCTTCATCCCACTCGCCGGGGCCCAAAGGAATGGCGACGCTTCCTCCAGAGCTCGATATCCCTCCTGTTCCTGCTGAGTGAGCATCCAAGCCTCGCTTGCGGTCCCGCCACTCTGTCATGGTTTCCTCCATGACGATCTTGGTCTGGTCATCAAGCGATACAAGCACCGAGCGAAGCAGGCGGACCCACGCTCTAAGTCTTCGAACCCAGGTCCATGGGTCCGACCAATCTAGAAGGATCACCACAAGTGTTTCCGGCACAGATTGGGGAGTCAACAGCGGCTTCAGGAGCGGAGCAAAAGACGGTGAGGGTTCAGATAGGAGGTACGCCGACACCCGAGCAAGTGTGTCTATGCGCTTGTTGTGAGCTCCAGAGCATATCAGGCTGGAGAGGATCGCATTACCTTCTTGGTCGGCATCGAGCACATCTCGATATGTGTATCCTAGGGCAAACTGATTGGCAATTGGAGGTGTCCTTCGCTTCCTCTTATCGTTGACTAGGCCGGGCTCAGCTGAGGTATCTGCTGAGAATGTTTCCAGGAATTCTCTTTGACTCTCCGGTGTGCCACCTATGCTTGAGCCGTTAGTCTTCGCCGCTCAAAAGGGCGTTGTTTTCCACCGGGCGCTGAAGGCGCTTCACACCAAACCGGGTTTATGACGGACCTAGCACGAGCAGATTCTTCTCTGGTAGGCGCTTGCCATTCGCGGCGCCGTCGAGCAAAGACGACCAGATGTTCTTCTTAGATCCATCTTTGCTGGAAGGTCGACTATTTGTTCCGGACGCTTTAGCTCCGGGATTGGGACTGGACTCCATTGACCTGGCTGAAACCACTATGTTTGTGTAGTATTTGTACCATTCCAGTCATAGAGACCATCCGTATGCTGTTCGAGTCGGAAAGCGCGTCACGTATTCGAATTGCAGGTCGCCGCACGGAGGGAATTGGGGTGGTTGAAGGTGTCCCGCGGATCAGGGGAATAAGGAAGATGAGGGCGGGCGTACGAGATTGGTGTCTCAGCTCTGGCAAGAGCTCCCAACTACAACAGAGGATAGCAAAAGGACTAGCACTTATGCAGTCACGAGTTTAATCGATGTCGTCTGGTAGCAAAAGTTTGGCCAAAGAGGGGAAGGGATAGTATAATAATTGAGGCCGGGGTTGCGTACTGTAAACAATTGGCGATTGGCGATTTTACGGTTCCGTCGAAGCTCCGAGTGGGGACCCGTTTTCAACGCGAAACTGGACAGTCGGTGGCTTCTGGCTTTGATCTCTCGAAACTCCTCCGCATCCACAACCCCTCTAGCCACGATCGCCTTGAGGGCTGAAAGATACCTCTCTACACCAACTCAAGCTTGTGTGAGATACGCTGAGAGAGGAAGTTCACAATGAACGCGATTCGTCAAACACAGGCACTGAACAAGCGCGAGCTCGAGAATGCAGTGTACGTGCAGCCTTTTCCGCTTTGCGCATACCCGTCTTTCTGATGCGCTTCCGAAGCTAACAATTGAGTGCATGCTGTATAGGCCACCCGAGGCATCATGGCATGCAGACTATCGTGACACTGCGTATATCTACATTGGAGGGCTCCCGCTTGACCTTTCTGAGGGCGACATCATCACCATCTTCTCCCAATACGGCGAGCCAGTTCACATCAACCTACTTCGAGACAAAGAGACAGGAAAAAGCCGCGGATTCGCCTTCTTAAAATACGAGGATCAACGGAGTACGGATCTTGCGGTGGATAACCTGGGAGGTGCGACAGTTCTCGGACGAATGTTGCGGGTGGACCATGCCCGGTACAAACGAAGGGATGATGAGGAAGAAGGCGACAATGTCGCAAGATTAATGGGCGATCCGACGACTACCCAGAGCAAAGACGACGGCAATGATGATCGCCATGGGCCGAAGGGGCCGCGCGATAACGAGACGAAGGAAGCGCGACCCATGCTCAAGGAAGAAAGGGAACTTCAAGACTTGATCCAAAACCACGACGATGAAGATCCCATGAAGGAGTTCCTGATCGAGGAGAAGAAAGAAGAGGTTGCACTTGCGCTAGCAAACTACCGAGAAAGCAAGCGCTCCTCCCATCGACGCGACGACAGCAGAGACCGTTCCAGCCGTCACCATCGACATCATCGTCGACATCGCTCTCGCTCCGCGGAGCACAGGCACCGGCGCGATCGTTCCCGGAGCAAGGAGAGAAGACCAAGGCGGCGATCAATTGAACGTGAGCCAGAATCCCGAAAAGATAGCACTGCGGAACACGATGAGCGTCATCGGCGAACCCGAACTGGCAGGGAAGACCAGTCCAGAGGTGAAAACTCGGTCGAGCGCTCCCGCTCACCGCGTTCGCGGAGGAATCGAAGTGAGCGAGACCGCCATGACCACCGTCGCTGAGAAAAAATATTACGCTGCGAGGTTCTAGCAAACCTAACCTGACGCATCGGGGACAGTCTTGGCGCTTTTGGCGGAAGAAAATGGCCTCGGGTGCTGCATGAGTTGCCATGGTGTGCGATCTCTACGATCAGATTGTACTAGGTGGTATGGGACAGGCGTTTTCGAGAATAGCTGGATTCTCCCAAGCTACACAGGCTGTTCATCACGGGTTACCTCAGCCTCCTAAGTAACGCTTCCAGCCATCTCGCGTGCAATAACGCCTTCCGTCGTCGCCATTTCGGAGGATAAATTTCTCCCAACGCCCATCTTGACCTGCTCCCAGGACCAGCAGCGTATGATTATCAATCCATCCGATGACGCCTTTGGCAGGCCGACGGCCTATCGAGGTCCCGGGGCTCGATCCATACGATGTTCCCGATCCAGCTTCATCTCCAATCTCAAAATGCGCACTGGCAGATGAGTAATTGTCCGAAAACACCCGGGGTAGCAATGGAAGTCTGCCCAGGATTCCCCACTTCTGGCTAGCGCTCTCTTCTAGCAATGAAGCAGGCGACTGGGCGCGATGAGGCAGATGCGGATGTGGCACGTCAAAGATGTGAAGAGTAGACTTATCGGAGGTTACTGCCAGGAGATTATTCGAGGGCGAAAAAGCTAGAGAGAATATGATCGCGTGGTCCACGCCACGGCGCAATTCGGCCAACTTCGTGCAGTTGGCCGTTGAAAAAATCCGGACCAATGTTCCCTGTTTTTTGAGGAGATTAGAATTGCATCAAGACGACCTCGTACTTAAGGGCGCTCACCGCTTCGCTGGCCGTAGCGAGAAGTTCACCGTCCGGGCTCAATGACATTGCACGTAGAGGAGAGCTGTGCGCCGGTATGATACTAATGTTGCCTGTCTCCAGCTCAACAAGCTGTACTTGTCCTGGAGACCGGCCTGGAAAAGACAGCTTTTTCTGGCCCAGGCAGGCCAATCCTAGCGGGTTGTCGGATGTTTCGTAGACGGACAGCTTCTTCGGCGACGTCGAAAATGCAAAGACGTGTATGCTATTCAGAAGCGCCACCACGATCTTTGATTTCGACAGGCGAACACCCAAGACAGATGTGCGAAACTCGAGGATGATGGCGGCTTTCTGCTTCGCATCATCCCAGATTACGAGCTAAAGAGAAGTCACGGTTTGATGAGCGGGAGGGTCATCACACGGCAGCTTTGAAGAAGTTGTGCGCACTTTGTTCTGAGGGAACTTGGGATTTCGGCCTCCGCCGACAATGGCGAGGTAATTTGACTGGCCTAGCATTTCGACCACGCCAATCCCGGCGTTGAAGTCTGCAATCCCCGGAGGCTGATGGTGAGTTACATCTAGTCGGACTGAAGCCTTGGTGATGGGAAGGCTGACCTCGAGAGACCTTGAGCTCACAAGGGTTCGCATTGAATACTGGCCAAAGTATTTCTTAGTACTGTCTTTCTTGTTGCTTGACATATACTGCGGACCATACCACAAAACCCAGAGTTCAGACCCACTGAGAAACAACTGCTGTCATTGTTGAAGGCTGCCGACAGTGAATAGGGACCAGTAGACTCGTCAATGACTTGGCGGGTATTCATGCTTGCGGAGCATGACGTGGGTGTATTGTACTGCGCGCAGCTTGATTAGAGACGGTGGTCCAGGGCTGGGAGATGGAGCGACGACGATGCCGGCACTAGCTGGAGGGGATGGCTCGGCAGATCAAGAAGATGCAGCTCACTTATCAAGACGAGTAACAAAGAATCGTGCTGAGAGTCCATATAGAGTCAAACGTTCATTTCTTTGCAACGTTGTGTAGGTCGATCGACTGACAGCTACAAACGTCAGGTGATTACAGTGGATCGGCGATAAGAACAGGGTAGCAGGCTAACTCAATCCAGAATGAACCCACTCGATTTCTGAGATGCGGGAGCCGGGATTCTAGTTGAGGGTGACTGCCTCACTGATAGCCTGAGGCACCCTTGCGGACGTCGAGACTCGAGACACGGAACTATTGATGCCTGAGGCCAGGACACCTACCCTGCGCGTAGTGCCTGAGGCATGAAATTCGACGGCCTGGAGCGGCGGGTGCACTGACTGCCTAAATTTCCAGGTGTCCACAAGGGGCATCAATCTCTGCCTGAGGCTACCAATCAGTGACCCACTGTACGTACCCTCAACTGGTTGACTTTCAGGGGCTCGCAGCTGTACCTCAGAGTCAAAACTACCCAGCATTTAGAAGAAAAGATGAAGCTAAGCATCAGCTGGAGCATAGTTTACAGCGCTTTGCCGTTCTAATTCCATCCTTGAAATCGATCTTCTGTCCTAACAGCTTGGCTCTTTAATCAATGCAGTCCGAGTCCCGACACAGTCCCCGTAGTACCTGGCACTAGCTGCACTTGGGCACTGTGGAGCTTGTACCGGTGGCTCCAAAAGTCGGGGCCAGTGAGGTATCTTTTGGAGGAAGAGCTAAGCTGGGACTGGAGTAAAGAGTGAGGGTCCCGTGATTGGCCGCGGAGGGAAAGGGGGAAACACGAACGCCCTCACATCTTAATTCACCCCCCTACTACTGCCACTGCTACGACTGTCTGCTGCTCTCTCGACTGTCGTTTGCTCATTCCCAATCAGCCTTCTCCGTGGACATTGAGATTGGACGTTGCACACTTGTCTTCTATTCCCATTGCGCCAGTTGCTGACTTCAGGTCAACTCATTCCTCTTCTTCCTACTCATTCATTCCCCTTGTTCTCACTTAGCCCACCATGTCGTCGGCCCTCAACGCGGTATGTCTCTCCCCTTTTCACCCTTCACCTGAATTCTTGTCACTCCCCGCCTTTGCCCAGCAGAGTCACCCTCCTGAAAATAACTGGAGTGGGTGACAACTAAAAGTGGAATCCACCGAAGCTGACTCTGTGTCCCGTTTGGGACAGCATCAGATCCGTCGCAAGAAGAATGTCAAGAAGGGAATCCAGTTCTGTCTGATGGTGTGCGGTGCTAGTGGAACGGGTACGCTCAACAAGACCATCTCCAGACTCAACCAATTGCTCACCAGATCGTGTCTAACGCAGGGCGCACAACTTTTGTGAACACTCTATGCGGCAAGACGGTACTAGAGGGCAAGGACTCCGATGATCCAGAGCACGCTCACGTCGAGGAGGGCGTTCGCATTAAGCCTATTACTGTCGGTGAGTGAGAACAAGGATACGGAGTCTTGAAGACGATGATCTCCAAAGCTCTTGCTGATCTATCTGGCACGAACCAGAGCTCGAATTGGACGATGAGGGAACTCGCATTTCTCTGACCGTTGTTGATACCCCCGGGTTCGGTGATCAGATCGACAACGAGGCAAGGTATGTGGACACTTCCCTCTTCCGGTCCCTGTGTATCGGGGACCCGGGCAGTCGTAAAATCTTTTTTTCTAGGATACTAACAGCGATTGTCAAATAGCTTCGGTGAAATTGTCGGCTTCTTGGAGCGCCAGTACGATGATATCCTGGCAGAGGAATCCCGCATCAAGCGTAATCCTCGCTTCAGAGACAACCGTGTTCACGTGCTACTCTACTTCATCACACCTACCGGTCACGGTCTCCGTGAGCTCGATATCGAATTGATGAAGCGTCTCTCCCCCCGTGTCAACGTCATTCCCGTCATCGGCAAGGCCGATTCCCTCACTCCCGCCGAGTTGGCCGAATCCAAAAAGTTGATCATGGAAGACATTGAGCACTATCGCATCCCCGTCTACAACTTCCCCTACGATATTGAGGAGGATGACGAGGACACAGTTGAGGAGAATGCTGAACTTCGGGGGTTGATGCCGTTCGCCATCGTGGGATCCGAAGACTTTGTGGAGATCGATGACCGAAAAGTGCGCGCCCGACAGTATCCGTGGGGTGTAGTTGAGGTTGAGAACCCTCGACACTCCGACTTTTTGGCCATCCGAAGTGCCCTCCTTCACAGCCACTTGGCGGATCTCAAGGAGATTACGCACGATTTCCTCTACGAGAACTACCGTACTGAGAAGTTGAGCAAGAGTGTCGACGGCGGTCTATCGTACGTTTACCATCCACCTTGAGACCATAGATCTCTATTGGACTGAATTTCGAAATGATGATACTGACTTTTTTTTGCAGTGGCCTGGACTCTTCCATGAACCCAGAGGACCTTGCCTCCCAGTCTGTGCGCTTGAAGGAGGAGCAACTCCGTCGTGAGGAGGAGAAGCTCCGTGAGATTGAGCTCAAGGTGCAGCGTGAAATTGCTGAGAAGCGACAGGAGCTGTTGGCCCGCGAGAGCCAGCTTCGAGAGATCGAGGCGCGCATGGCCCGTGAGGCCAGCCAAAGCAATGTCAGCGAAGCCCCGACCGGGGAGGTTTGAAGCGGACTCCCATGAGGTAACTGAGTCAAGCCAGTTGTCAATGCAACTTATTCAGCGGGGCGCCATTTCACATTGTGATACCATTTGTGCCAACTTATGGACTTGAGGCACAAAATTGGTCATTCTTCTTCGTTTTTTTTTTCTTGTTTATGGGGATAATATCAATTCTTTATTCACGTTAATAGCTTCGATTCCCATTATTTGTCTCTGTTCTCTGCAATTCATTTTTGCACTTCGGCTCTCACTTGTTCAACTGAGATACTGGGAGGTCGTCAAAATATTTTCTGAGTTGGAATGCAGCGTTCAGGACAAATTGGTCGGACTGAACTTCTTCTTACCCTTTTCTCGGCCCTTTGCTGACATACCAAGGGAAGCGTATTGACTTGACCGATGACTGTTCATGACAGTAACACTCAAACACTCCCTTCCACTTGTTTGTCGATTTCTTTCCTCTTCTGCCGACACGAAGCCATTTCCACCTCTCTTGCGGCTGATATGACGAGTATTTGCTTGATTTTTTTTTTTGTTCTTCGCCTGAAGAATTGCCCTTTCTGTCAATATCGATGTCTCTTCTGTCTCAGGGCATCATTTCGGGTAGCATCAATGCCATCGATTCTTCTTTCGATACACAACTTTGCTAGTCTGCCTCTTCTACGCCAGGTATCAGGCACCACGATATCTTGCTCGTGCTATCTTCTGCTCGACTTTCAACCACCCAGCTGAGAAGACTGAAATGGTCGGAGAGTGAGGGTACCTTATGCGACCTGCTCTAGGGCTGTGACTGGGGAACTCAACCACAACTACCACCTGCATGTAAATACAGGCTCCAAGACCTGCGAAATCCTGCAGAGCATTCAAGAGCTGGCATAGCTGTGTACAAATGCACATTGCTTCCTTTGAATGGGCGAGTGGAAGTCTATCCCCGGGTGCAAGGTGCAGGGACAGTAGTGTAGGGACTAGAGAGTCATGTCCTGGCTATTGAACCATGTAGATGTTCCATCACCAGTCAAATGTATCGCCTCGCAGATTGCGCTACCGCCACTGGGGCCTGGGATTACATTGCGGGGCGCACAAACGAGTTTCAGACATTGGAAGTTGGGACCGAGCGTTATGTCATTAAGTAATATCTCTCTGCATTTCATTGGGAAAATATAGTAACATATCCCTCCGAGTCAAAAAGAGTAAATGACACTAAGGTGAAGGTAAATGGATAGACGAATACAGGTAAGATCCCAACAAAAAACAGGAAAAGTCGTCAATTCCCCGGCAATAAGCCGAAAGGAGGTGGAATCTTTGAGGAAGGAAATCTGAAAAGTGAGGTTCTGGAAACGAATAGCAAAAGCAAGTAGCGTACTCGGTGGAATGCAAGTAGAGAAGGGCGTTCAAAATCAGAAAATAGAGTTATGAAAATACGCAAGAAGTGGTATTTTGCGCTCCATGATACAGATGGGGGGCTGACAAGAAGTAAATTTGGAGATGAAAGCAGACCCCAGCGCTAAAGGTCCACAAGGGAACAACGGGAGGCGGTAATGGCGGGGAAAATGGGAAAGAAGGTCCAAGGATGGTCCAGCGCAAGCCACCTGAATGAGGAACTTTTCGTATAATGCTCGGCACCTTGACATGCGCACTGAGTGTGTCATTGACCAAGGTCTACCCAAGCTCTGCTGGGCAAATGCTGTCCACAAGTATTGCTGTAGCTATCTCAGCTCTTCATCACTTGACCGCACTTGGGAGAAATAAACACCTAAACCAGTAGGCGCTTACCGAGGCTGGACAGCTGTGGACAGAAGCCATTTGGTAAATGGTAATCGGCAGCCTGGAGGCAGGCCTTAACCAAAAAAAAAGGGATTTCTTGTTCGAAACCCTTAAGTTTGCTGTTGTGGCTTGCTCCAGAAGTCTAGACTGGCGACCACATCTTCGCCGCTTTCGTCCTCGTAGGCGTAAATGATTTCACGGGTGGAAGAATGCAACATGCGAATGTTCTTTCCAGTCATAATATGAATCAACTCACTGGTCTCAACATGGCGAATTTCGATGAAATTGGGTTCAAATGCAAGGATGTAAGGGTAGGACAGTGCGAAGGCGTTTGGATTGCCTTCCCAGGAAATCCTCCAGTCTGGACGAGCGCGCCAACCATTGCGGTTGACAAAGAACGAAAAGTCACTGTAGTTCAAGAGGAACTCCCCATTCATGCGCTCAATGTGGATTGGCTTGACATTCTCCTTGCGAGCAACAAAGTCCAACGACGTATCAGCCTGGTCCAATAGAGACTGGGTTTCAGTGGTTTCCAGGCTGACAACCTCGAAGCCACGCGCACAGCCGACACAGAGAGTAGACCGGAGGAAATGGATCGATGATGACTCTGCAGGAATGTAGTATTCCTTGAACGGCTTGAGAGTATCTTGCCCGCTCTGGAACATCTTGCTAACAGCCGACTTCTTCTTGCCCTTTGCGAGGTTGTCCATGGGCTCGTACACCTTGATAGTGCTTGACAAGGCAGAGGTCTTCACGGAGCACACAAGATGACGACCAAGTCCGATACCTGCTTTGAAGAAGTTTGCATGACCCTGAATCTTCTTGGGGCGCCTAGCTATCGTATTCTGACCTTCACCAATATCAAGTGCATCGAGTGGATACGATTGGAGAGTCTTGTTGGCCAACACCAGGAGCAGTTGATACTCTTCCAGTGTGTCAATCTGGGTGACCTGACTAGCCTCAAGGACTTTCCTGGGCTTGGCGTTCTTGTCTTTGGGCCACCTTTCAGACAGGTAAATACCACTATCGGTGCCGAATACCAGCTTACGTCCGCCATCTTTACCATAGTCAGTAAGAAGGGCACAAGAAACCCACGGAGCACATATTAAAGAAGGGACAACTTAACGTACCGACTGGAACACAACAATTGACGCGATTGATGGCCGAGAAGAAGTTTTCGCACAAGACCGTCTTGTTGTAGAAGTTACTGTTTCGTTCCCACAATTTTCGCTGCTGCTCCTCGACCATCTCAATGAATTTCCTTCTTTGTGTTGGGGATGTCGCGTAGAGAGTCTGCTCATAACCTCCTTTGCCCAGATGACGGAAGGTGATCGGTAGTTGGCCATCTTTCGTGGGTGGAGGGTTAGGCGCAACTTTGTTGGATAGCAAGCTAGAGGAAGGCCTCTTAGAGATACCGAGACGGGGAATGACTTCCTCCATCTGAGCAATCACCAAAAGCTCCAAAGGGATGGGTTTCTTGTAAACTCGATATTCTTCTCGCTTATTGACGACCTTGATTCGAACAAGCAGCACAGCATGGTCAAACAAGTAAGCGGTCACTTCGGAGCTTTCTCCCGTAGTTTTCTTGAATGCCATCTTGGTGAGCATTTGACGATTTTCCTCGGTCAATTTCAGATCGACGTAGTCACCGGGATTGAACTTTAGCGAATTGTTTAGTTGCACCAGATTGAAGTGATTTTCAGCCTTGCCACTCTCAGCATTGACGCGGGATAGGAAGCTCTTGATTAACTTCACTGCCTTGGGGATGTCCTCTTTGTCGGGATTGTCATCGCTTGTATTCTTGAGTACCGACTCCAGCAGAAGGGGATATCGGGCGAGACGAGTCGTCGGTTTTGTCAGGTAGCCGTTCAATTCAAGCTTGCGAGATTCCTTCAAACGCTCCGTGTCCTCCACGAATTTGGCAAAAGCCGGGTTTGAACTTTTCTCCTTCTCAAATTCGAACTTCCCGTAAAGTTGATTGGCACCATACTTGATGAATGGATCGAATCGAGGCACATGCTGAAGGAAAATGTCTCCTACAGTTTTGACGACATGACTTTCCTTTTGTCGAGCGTTGAGAGCTTCACAGAGTGCGCTGTTGACCTTCAAAACCTCCAAGCAATTTCCAAATACGGTGCGAATAAACTTTTCTCGCCTGTGTTCGGGAATCGGGGAAGCAGTATTTGCGCCAGCCGCACGCAGAGGGCGCATCCAGAAATCTCGAAGATACTCCAGATCCTTGACGAAGTCCCGCTCAGTATACATGATCTCGAAGATGATCTCCTGTCGCTTCTTCTCGTGGTCATCAACGCTCTCGGAAACCTCTTTGGGGACCATGTTGATCCAGAGTTTCTGGTTGTCGTTGTCGTCGTCATCATCGATATGTAAGCTGCCTTTCGAGCCTGACGTTCTGAGGATTGGCTGGGGTTTCAAGTTCAAGCGCGCTTGCTGCTCAAGACGTCGAGGGCAAGCGATGGAGTAGCAGAGACTGTCACGGGTGCATGTTGGGGAATAGCACTCGGTGAGGAGGGTGAACACTCCGTTGACTTCTGTGCCGACTGCTCGATCCTCAGTCAAAGTTTCCTTGAATTGGTAGACCTCTCCCGGGGCATCTCGAAGGCGATGGTCATAGGTTACGTCGTGGAAAAACTTTTGCGCATCCAATGCGCGGCCCAGCAGCAGTGCCAGGTTGCGGTCATTGGTTCGAATTATACTCGCGATGAGATCGACTGCATCAGTACCCGAAAAGGCATTTTGGTACGACAGGCCGTTCTTCTGTCTCTCCCCAAGCGAGATCTTCTCACGAAATACATCCGCAACTCGTGACAGAAGGGCGGGGTAAACTACAGGGACCCGGCGATGGGAGTCGCGCGAGACAAGAGTAGCCTGGCCGTTGGAGCTCTGGGTTGCCTGGCTTTGCACGCTCATCGTTCGATCTGGGGTGATTGTAGAAGCCATGGACATCGTGCGAGACCGCGAAGATGCGTCGCTAGGTGGGCGAGGCTTATTGGCGTACATCTCCGCTACATGATTTGGCATGGAGTCGTATCTGGGCGGTGGAGTCACTTGTTCAGGGCCCGAGGGGGGTCGTCGATTAGGAATCGGCCTACCGCTGTTCATGATGTGGGTGTGATGAGCGTCGGTCGCATATGAAGTCATCGACATGGCTCTTTCGTCTCGATGCCTGTCCGGCACTGGCCTTCCGAGCTGGGTCATCGCCGCAGCATTATGGTGGTATTGATTTTGACGCGTGACGGCGGTGGGATTCGGGTTGAATGGTGGCGAAGGAGTCGAGCCTGGCCCGAATGACGGTCCGCTCAGCTTGGCCATCGAACGCGATCGTGTGGCATCGGAGTTTAGAGCGGGGGGTGGCATTGGCCGGCCGAGGTCGCGAGAGTCTGGATACTGAGGCGGCGGTACAGGTCTCGAGTCAAGACGTTGAGGTCGGGGATAGGCGAAGCGGCCCGGAGGACCAGGATATTGACGTGCTGCTGAGGGCTGCGGTGACGCCGAACCAATCGCTGGAGTGTAGGCTTGATATTTTCCCTGCGGAAGTGCGGGAGGGTATCCATTGTGAGGCGCAGGCTGTGGTTGACCGTAGCCATTTGCCATTGATTGACGAGTGGGCGGCGGCGGAGGTCGCTGAAACTGAGGGTGTACAACTTGCGAGGACATTGTGTGTGCGCGGCCTTGGTTGAACTGAGGGGTTTGCGAGTTCATTGTCTGGGAGCGTCCTGGAGGGGGAGCGCTCCCGAAGATATCATTATACGCAGCATCCCGCTGCACGGACGAGGCAGGTCCATTGCCATAGGGCCGGTAATTCCGGTTACGCTGACCCCCCAAGTCTGCCATGTTCCCCAAGTCCCGCGATTGTCCACCTTCGAACGACAGATACGTCCTCTATTGCGCGTCAAAGCCCTCGCGTCGTTGGTTGAGTAGATCTGAGGGAGGGGGTATCTGGGGTCGGTTGTGGCAAGGACAGCGTTCAGTGTCGCAACCCCAAGTCCGACACTGATCACAGGCAATAGACAGCTGTAGAGACGACGGGGAGAGGTTGAGGGTCTCGTGAGAACAAGTTTGATTCGAGCAATGGCGACAGATTCGCCTCGCGAAGGACTGCGCGATCTGAATAATGTAACCCCTTTGTCAGGTCAAAAACGTGGTGAGCACACCCGGCTCGATATGACGGTTCTGAGAAGAGCGCCAGGAGCCTTGAGCGCAGCAAAGTTCAGGCTCCTCGCAAGGTCATAAGCTGAGCATCCCACCAGAAAAGAGCGTCAAGGCGACACGGAGGACGAAGAGACAATGGCAGTATCGGTGGAGGGGGTGGTGGTGATTGTATTGATGGTGGTGGGGAAGGGGGAGTAGGGACGGTTGAACTGCACCGATCGTCCTCTTGAGGGGGAGGATGAGAGAGGAACGAGGATGAGGCGAGGTGACGGGCCGTCCGGTATCGTGGTAATCTGATGACAAAGTCCGGAAGGTTCCTGGGGGATTGAACCCCGAAAGCTTGCCCGTCCGCGGTAAGGTATTGTTACGCCCCCGGGGAACCTTCAATGGGAGGAGTCAACCTGAAATCCACTACGGTGGGCCGAGTGAGCCTCCTGCATCATCTCAGCTTGTGCAAGGAGACGCGGACCAGGTCACACCTCCGCTCCAGCTACTTTCGCCGTCTGCATCCAGGTCGAGCACTAATCCAGCTTGCGTCTTTTTTTTGTGCCTCGAGAAGCTTAGTGTCCATTGTGCATCATGGCGGACAGTGAGCTAGCGCCGTTGTTCGCCCCATTCTTCTCCTTCGTGAGTAGCTCAAGTGATGCCTCCGGTGGCAGCTTTCGCGGCTTTCCAAACTAACAAACCCATGCGACCAGGCCGGCATTGCATCCGCAGTAAGTCTTGAAGGGCACCCCAGAGCTTCGACAGTTGGGTTACTAAGCGTTCGTTCAATTTGAAGATGGTCTTCGGAGGTACGACACTCGATCTCGCAAACGGACACGATTTGGGGTCGGCATGCTAACGATACATGACTACATCATAGCTGGCGGAGCGGCTTATGGCACAGCCAAGTCGGGAATTGGTATCGCAGGTGTCGGAACCTTTCGTCCAGACCTGATCATGAAGGTACGACCTCGCAGATGGGGAAGCATAACGCTATTCCTAGAATACTTGCAGACCTCGAGGACATCTGTGAAACTGGGTCTAGATGCACTAATCTGATTGCTTTCACAGTCACTGATTCCCGTCGTCATGTCCGGTATCATTGCGGTCTACGGTCTCGTCATCTCAGTCCTGATCGTTGGAGATATCAGACCCGATCAACAACAAAGCTTGTACAAGTAAGCATTCTGAACGGAGCTGCGACCGAGCACGCTTGGAGTTTCTCTGAATCTAGCTGACTTTGTTGTCAAAGGGGTTGCATGCATCTTGCGGCAGGCTTGTCCGTGGGTCTCTCCGGCCTCGCTGCCGGATACACGATCGGAGTTGTCGGTGACGCGGTAAGACCCCCAATGACACTCACTGGTTTGAGAGGTTTGTGATCCTAACAATGAGACCAGGGCGTCCGCGCATACATGCAACAGTCACGGGTCTACGTGGGGATGATTTTGATCTTGATTTTCGGAGAAGTGCTGGGCCTCTATGGGTAAGCTACCGCGCCAGTTCCTGGGTTGGATCTTCTATATGCTGATAACGGAACAGTTTGATTGTCGGCTTGATTCTGAACTCCAAGTCGTGAGCAAATGACTCGAGCAACTACTCTTTACGTTTATTTTATCAATGCTCGCCCAATTTCCGTGTCCTGCCGCCTTCCATTAGTCCGGAATATTCCATGGTCACAAATCGGGTGACGACTCGGATCACGTTCGCGCCAAATGCGCCAGTGCTATCGTCAGGATAATTCTTCCTGTGTTTACGGCGACACCATCAACCGATCTGGGTGTTCATGTGGATCTTATGGATGTTGATGACCGTTTCAGGTGTACTATATAACAAGACCTGCCTCCCGTAGTCGAGTCTGGAGCTCTTTCTAGAATCGAAGTTTTCGAATAAAAATTATCATCTCAAGTGTGGTTGTCGTGGAACTTCAAGTCTCCGAATCCAACCTTAGTGCTCCCGTCAGCTCAGAGCCCCGCCGCTCCCACGGCATCAGCTGCGGTCATACGTCAGCGCTCACAGCGTTTCCCTCCTCTCTCCTCCATGCCCCGCGCTAGACAAATAATTACCCCCCATTCTTTCTTGGGGATCTGAGATACAACTCTACGAATGTTGATTCCATCTGCTTCAGTTGACACCACCAAAGAATCGCGCTGAAGCCTCAAAGCGATTGGTGGCGCGCATCTTGGGTGGGCTCCTACCCAAGAACTTTTTTTTTACCCACTCCTGACTCTATTGTTCCACGCCGCGGCGAGAGATATGATCTCTTGCCCTACCAATGACGAGGGGAACTGTCGATCCTTCGGCACCAAATGAGCTGCAGGGCAATTCGCCCGCTCATAAGCATCCTCACATGATGCGCGCCCATGACCTCCTCGAGAAGGAGAGACACCTCATCCATTCGATCCGCCGTGCTCCACACCGATCTGCGAACCCCTTTCTTATCAACGAGCGTCAGGGCGAGAAGCAACTCTGTATTTCTTCCAAGAGCCTACGAGTGGAGGATTTTCACTTGGTGAAGACGTTGGGCACGGGTCAGTATCATGATACATCGCAAGATTCAATCCAGGGGATCGTGGACCTAACGAGTACTGGTTGTGGAAATCCAGGAACTTTTGCTCGAGTATGGCTCGCGCGCCTGAAAGATGAGAAGGACCAGAACAAGGTCTATGCGCTCAAGATCTTGCGCAAAGGCGATGGTATGCGCCGCAGTTCGAAATCCGCGTGCGTCGCAATTCTTGGACTAACCGTCTCGGTTTTAAACCGACCACAGTGATCAAACTGAAACAGGTTGAGCATGTACGCAACGAACGCAAGACCCTTGCGACGGTTGTGGGGCACCCTTTCATCACGAACCTTGTCGCGTCCTTTTCAGATGAGCAACATCTTTATATGTTGGTAAGATGGTCCTGGAGATCGCTCTAGCCGGTCAGCGGCGACGGGGCGCTGTCTGGCTTGGTTATCATCGCTAACCGATCGCAGCTTGACTACTGTGCCGGAGGTGAGATTTTCACCTACCTGCGCCGAGCGAAGAGCTTCGACGAGGAGACTTCAAAATTTTACGCCGCAGAGATCACTATGACCATCGAATTTCTTCACGATTGCCATGGAGTGGCATACCGTGACTTGAAGCCGGAGAACATCCTTATTGATGCGGACGGACACATCCAGCTGGTGGATTTCGGCTTTGCCAAAACGGTTGACAATCGCGAGACATACACCTTGTGCGGCACACCCGAATACCTGGCTCCTGAAGTCATTCACAATAGTGGACACGGCCTTGCGGTTGATTGGTGGGCGCTCGGGATCTTGATCTACGAGTTCCTTGTTGGACAGCCCCCATTTTGGGATCAAAATCCATTGCATATCTACGAACAAATTGTTGATGGACATATCAAGTTCCCGAAGGACATGTCACCCGCCGCGCAGAACATCATCTCTTGCCTCTGTAAGACCAATCCTTCGGAGAGATTGGGCCATATCTCGGGCGGCTCAACTCGAGTCAAATCTCATCCGTTTTTTGAAGGGGTCGCCTGGGACGATCTGTTCTATCGTCGCGTCAAAGGTCCGATCATCCCCCGGCTGTCTCATCCAGCAGACACGAGTAACTTTGAGGAATATCCGGACTCGGATAGCCGCAATCAGAATCTCTACACCGATGATCTGAAGAAGAAGTATGAGCCGCTTTTCAGTGATTTCTGAAATGAGCTTGCCTGATCCCACCTGGTCAGTTGAAGCATTTCGTCAGATTCACATATGAGAAGCTAGCAGTCCACAAACTTCCTTCTGATTGACCCAAGGCTGAGCGTATCCTCATCCTCACCTCACCTCAAGTCTGCAAGTGATGACTTTTATCAAGGGGCCGAACCCAATAAAGAGTCGCGCCATCGTACAGCCAGGACGCTAAGTTAAAAAAAACAAACATCGACACCTACCCCGTACCCACAAGCTCTCATACCGAATTTAGTCGGCGGCTCGGGCGAGAAACAGAGATGCATCTCTATCGAGCAGGGGCCTTGCGCGAGAGCCGCCTTGTCCATGTACCACCTTCGTATTATAATACCGCCGTTTCTGACCCTCATAACCTACTTACCATAGTTCATTCAATTCTGCCCAGTTCAACTACTCGGGAGGATGAGGTCGGAAGCACTTGACTTGATTTCCAGAGAGGAGGACACATTTGTACAGAATCATGGATCGGTGGATATTTCTCGCTATTTTATTTATGGGGACGGCTTCGGTGAAACTTTAGCTGCTCGTGAGAAGCCTCTTGCGCGTGACAAATGACTTTGTATATAGAGATCTTACAACTACTTGGTTCAAAGGCACGCGTCCCGAACACAACATGTTCCTGGGTAATCGAGCTACTTGGGTTGCGAAGAATGCTCTCGATCCACCTCACTCCAGGGTGCATGTGTGTGTACGTTCACTTCAAGGAGTCGTCTGAGGTCATGTAGGGGGTGCTCCAGCAAACCCAGCAACGCAAAGGAGACGTTCGGTTCTCGCGGCACCCATCGATTCGGAAATAGGATGATCTCTAGAATGTTCGCTCTCGATTAAGTTGTATTACAGGAAGTCAGATATCATAAGCGGGATGGGAGGGGGTCATTAGAACGTGGAGGAAGAAAAGACATCATTCCGTGAGGTCCGCTTTGCAAGACCGATCGCATTGCAAGTCCCATATCCTTGTGGCACTCTCGTTGCATGCTTGCAGGTAGAGCTGCCGACATTCAACATTCATTGCAGACTTTATGGGACTTGAGTCGTGTGGGAATTGTTTTCCATTGCCGGTTGTCTTTTCGAGCATGCTTGGTAAATGAGTTGCCGCTTTCTTATCGAGTGCGGTTTTCGAGAATGTCTTTCTTGAAGTTGAGTGGATGAACAGAGGGCGACTGACTCTGCGAATATTGAGCTGTTGTTTTTTAAGCTGTAGCTTCTCGGCTGAGATAGCGCTATAGAGAAGGGTCCGTTTTCCAAGACCCTGTATACCAATACCAAGAAAACAAATGTTAGCGCCGATCCAAGAGTTACTTCGCGTCAATTTTTCAAAAGGAAAGCCTCACCGTCAAATCGATGCTGCACAAAGGCCATAGGGTCATCTGTATCACCAGCCCCCATTTGCCCAACACCCGGACTGAAGCTCGTGATCGGTAAAACAACGACATCACCGACTTTCCGATGACCAGTCTGGCCGCTGAAGTCCTCGTAGGTGATATTCTTCTCACCTGGGGCGATATGAAAGTAGTCAGGATTGTTGAGGTAGCGGAAGATGGCGTCGGTCCAGGCACCCGGTCCCGTGAATTCCATCACCGTCGTATCCATCTTGCCGACTTTGAGAATCCCCGCCTTCTTCATCCGCAACGCTTCCTCGGTAATGTAAGCGACCATGTCACGCAAGATCGGGTGGCCTGGCTTTGCCACGATGGTCCATTGACAGAACTGAATGCGTCGCGAATACCAGTCGTGCCAATCCGGGCGATCTGGATCCGCCTCGATTCCAAAAATCATGCCGACCCTGGATCGGTCAAGCTCATCCGGCAGCCAGTATGGTGCTGGTTTGAGAGCGACGGTATCAATGTCACTGTAGATGCCACCCCGTGCGAGCAAGATCAAATATCTGAAGAAATCGGCTTTCATGACCGCGAGCGGTAACGAGTCATAGGCTTCGAAGACATCGGGGAGAGATGCATATAGGTACATAATCAGGTGCCGTTGTACGTCATCTGTAATCACTTCATGTGTGAAGCCTGGATGCAAGGTAGTCCACGAAGCCTCGGACTCGCGCAAGCTGTCTGTAAACCACATTGATGATGGATCATACTTCCATGTCTGCCATATGTATGCCGGGAACCTGCTCCGCAGGTCGTAGGGAAATTGGTATCGCAGGCGGTTGCGCAAGGGCGCGTTTCCAAACGAAAGCGCATGGCGCTGTCTAGCATTCGCCCTGTCCGTTCTCTGCTGTTTGAGGGAGCTCTGCTCTTCCTCCGAGATCTTTGTCACTGGTCGAAACCCAGGCGCGCCGGGAATAGTCGCCGGTTGGCGGGAGTGGAAGAGGTAGATAAGAGCGAGGATACAGACTGCGACAAAAATGCCTTTGCGGACTGTCGGCATCTCGATCAGCCTTCAGCGCTGGCGCTGGCGGGGGAATCTTGTTGTAGCCAATCAGGAGAACAAAGTTTAATAGCCTTGCTGCTGTCGGATGCACGACGACTTTTGAGTTCTCTCGCTGGCCAAAAGCGCGATCAGAAGAGAGAAGAAAAAAAGAAAGGCGAGCAAAAGAACACGGAGGCAACCGACCGACCGCGCAGTTGAAGATCGCGGGATTGTTAAAGTCAAGATGAACGGTTCCACTGGTTTCTCAAAAGTAGCATTGCACTCGTGCTGGACTTGACCGTGTGCCCAATCCGTTTTGGCGCGATGTGACCTGGAGGTACAGTACTCAGGTACTGTTTGTTGGACGGAGCTCGGAGCTGCACCAGATTGCCGCAAACAGGCAAGAGGCGCTCCAGCGGGGCCCGTGTCGATCCTTAATTCGGGTATCTCACTTCTCCAGCAAGCAGCGATCAGAGGACACGACAATTGTGATCTCACTTCAGGACGCTGGCCCGCGTCAATTGAACACTGAGGGGAGCGCCTACTGCTATATGGAAAAACTGGCAGAGAAAAGGCTTGCGTATGCTGCGATGGTGCAAGTGGAGCCACTCACGTGGCTTCCCCGGAGATACGGGATGTTGACGTTGCGCTGTTCCCGCTGCAAGAACGCTGGCTGTACTACTTTTATGCCAGCATTGGTAATTTAGTGCAACTCTCTGTACGAGCACGGCCTACGTAGATTGACATGCATCAGAGCCTGCGTAATACGAGGATATCAGGGCGATATGCCACATGTGCCATTCGGAATGATTCATGCTGAAGGTCAAGCCCAGTGACGTGGGGGAGATAAGCAGATTGGTATTCTTCCCGGTCCTACTACTGCCAGTGCCTCCTGCCTCGTAAGTTAGTGGGCGGATAGCAGACCACTACATGTACGAGAGATGCGATCATAATGCTCATGTACAGTTGTACACCCTTTCTTGCTGGCTGCGATCCACGAGCTTGTCTATCCCGCTATTTCAAGGGTCCGGCAACCTCCTCCGTTGAACGGATCCATACTCTTATGATCTTATCACATCCGAGATGCGAGGATCCTCGTATATGGAGTTATCATCGTATATGGAGTCCATGTCTTGCATGTTGGTTTCATGCGTAGCATAGCGCTTCAGCGCTCTCCTCATTGTAATGAGGTAAGAACTCGGCACGTTTCGATTCGCCCATTTTGAATTCTGATTCTACGCTTGATTGGGGCTAATTGATTTGAAAATTGGAACTCGGAACAGTGCCATGGTCTTTCAAACCAGATCAATTAGTACCACTACCGATACTACCTGGGTCAGTAGTAGGGAGGGACTATGTACTCGAGGGTCGAGGCTGCGCATAGAAAGATAGCCACGGTATCAACGATCCAGTGGCCACGATCCATAAGGACTGGCATCTGGCCTTCACACGGACGGATTCTCTTCCCGTTGACGTTCAGGTAGCCGAGTTGCCGTCCACCCCCGGCGAGAGTGAGGGCTGCCCACGTGGGCGATGCAGTGGGCGTGAGGCCGTGAGCTGGCGGCTCTGGTCACCTGTGTGGCTTGTCCTTCGGACACCTCTATCGACTCATCGAGTATCGAGTCTATCGATTCATCGAGTATGGCACGTGCTTCTGACACAGTTCCACGACGGTATGTGACCTGGTGGCAGAAGGGCTGCGCGAATCCGTTTTTATCTTTCTGCTCTTTCTGCTCTCTTTTTGCTCTCTTTTTCCACACATGGGTACAGCAGATGGAATGCCCGCTTTAGGCTGTTCTTTTACCGCAGAGGACCAATCCATGGAAAGGCTGAGCGGAATTGCGACCGGAAGTGCGGTGAGAAAAATGCTGCCTGGGGGCCTAGGCCCGAATTCGTACGGACAACCAAATGTGTGCAACCACACCACATGGAAGACTCTTCCACCGTGGGGGGAACCCCACGGTGGGATGTTCAACCGGCAGTGGAAGTGTCAGAGTCATGCATCGACTTCGGGGCAAATGTCTAAAAATGGAATGCCTTTGCCTCTTCGCATTATTCAGTCGACGCAGTGAATAGAAGGAGTAGTCTGCTACTCCCTGCAGTAGCCACTAGCAACTTAGCAACTAGAGGAAAGCCGCGGGCTGGAAGCGACCAGAGAGGATCGAAGAGGCACCAAAGCGGGCAGAAACGAGCGGAGCTCTGCACTAAACTCAATTAGGCGACTCACGTGGATCCACGTGAGAAGATCGAAGCAAGGTGGGCCATCAACCCTCTCTGATTGGCTTCCGGGGTGTCTGACTGCTCGCTCACAAAAAGCTTGGCCTTCGGTAGGGCGAAGAAAAAGTCCAATCGATCAGTCTTTCAAGTTCCCCGACATTTGGCGCTCTCGATGGAGGAAAACCCGATGCACGGCAGAGTCAGACACATAAGCATCCTGATTGACTTGGCTTTTCTCTGGACAGTGGATATCCTCGGTTTCGACTTTTACCGGATTCGACCCCAGCCGAAAGTACAGTAGTTCGGTCAGGAGTAAGACATCAGAGAAGGCTCATCCAGACGGACCAAAGGTCTGGGTCTGGGTCTGGGTCAGGGTCTGGTCCCTTCCAACAGTCCCCAGCTGAAAGAATGGTTCTTGTCTGAGGTCGACCAGCCGAGGAAGTGTAAAGACAACTTCGGGGCCACTCGCTGGAAGTCGGTTCAGGTCCTGGAGAGATCGACCCAGACCGTATGGCTCTTTTCCATTTAGGCATCCGTCCGAAGGCTTTCCAGTCTACCCGAACTCGGTCCTGTACTTTTGTGCCTGTGTAGTTTATCCTGTCTGTCTGATGGTCCGGCCACCCAAATGGCCAGTCCATCGGCACTTGCAATTTAAAGTTCACTGATTGTCCTGTTCGCATATATTCCTTCTGCCAGGAGCCCACTCCGACGAGCAAATTTTTCCTCACTTAGGTACTAGTACGATCCCACGACACTCTTTAGCAGACGGGGGCCGCCGGATCCTGGCAAACTCGTTTGGCTGGTTCCAATTGGAGACACATCAACACAGTCCCATCACCGGACTGTCTTGACTCTCCAGGCACAACTCGCGCGAGGACGTCTTGATCGAGGTTCAATTTTGCCCCCTAACTGGAGCTCGCGTTGCAGCGACATCGTGTATGCAACGGCGGAATTGCAACTCTTCTCACGTTCGCGAGATTGAGTGGAACATTCAGAGTTCCACTCAGAAGAGCTCTCAACATGCGCTCGTCTGCCGACAAGAAGGCGGCCAAGGCCACTGCTTCCGTCCAGTCACTCTCCGGAAGTCAACTGTCTGACGATGAGCGTCCCTCAGACGAGATCGACCAGGAGAAGGAGCAACTCGCCCAAGAAAAAGGCCCCTTTTCAAGGCTTCTTGCGCGACCTTTCAACAAGAGACGCATCATTCTCCTCAGCTTGATTGGCCTGGTTTTGTTGGGTCTGATCGTCCTTGTCATTGTGCTTCCACTGGTCTTGATCAAGCGGCACTCCATCAACCACCAGAATGCTGATCCCGGAAACACTTATCACCTCTTCCCAACGACTGGAGAGGACAACAGCTACCGTGTCCTGGACAACAATCCCATCTTCGCGGTCCACAATTTTCCCGATCCAGGACTGCTCCATCATAATGCCACCTGGTATGCCTACGGTACGAATCCGAAGAAGCATGATCCCCAGACCGTTCATGTTCCGGTCGCAACCTCGACGAATTTCGTCAATTGGACGCTTCATGATGGATATGACGCGATGCCAACGCTAGGCGACTGGGAGCTCGCTGTCAACCATTGGGCTCCGGATGTGATTGAGCGAGTAAGTACTTCTGCTGTCAAGGCAACCCCCACCTTCGAAAGCAACCACTACGGACTGTGAGCTCATGTGATAATCGGCAGGATGATGGAAAATTCGTGATGTATTATTCAGGTCAGCTCAAAGACGGCCATGGACACCACTGCATTGGAGCAGCTGTGTCCACCGGTACGGATCCTATGGGACCCTTTGTCCCACTCAATGCATCTTTGGCATGCCCGCAAGAATACGGAGGAGCCATTGACCCCTCGCCGTTTCGCGATGTCGATGGCAAGCTTTACGTCGTCTACAAGGGTGATGGCAACAGTGTCGGTAGTGGAGGATATTGCGGCAACAGTATCGTCCCTCGACGCCCGGTTCCGCTCATCCTCCAGGAGCTAGAGAGGGACGGCATCACCAAAGTCGGTGAACCGGACATCATTCTGGAGATCAACGACACGGATGGCCCGCTCATTGAAGCACCCAACATCATTCGAAGAGACGATGGAACCTATTTCCTCTTCTTCTCCTCACATTGCTTCACCTCGCTCGGGTACAACGTCAAGTACGCTCATGCACGGTCGGTCAAGGGTCCGTACAGTCGAGCGGCCCGTCCACTGCTGCAGACCGAAGATTTTGGTCTCGACGCGCCAGGAGGTGCCACCTTGTCGCCCGATGGCACGAAGATTGTGTTCCATGCCAACTGCGGTGGTCATCGCTGCATGTATGCGGGCGGAGTCAACATTCAACCCACTGAGAACATTATCACCATGGCCGCCTTGTAGGGGTTGTTGAGTGTTTGGATTGCATAGCATTGGGGCGTTTCGATTGTCGGGATTCTCATTGGGGAGGAGTTTTGCTGTTATATTTCAAAGCCATGAGTTGTATATCATAAATACTACACATAGCCTATAGATGCTTTTGGAACTTTACAAGGCCGAGGTTGATCATATCCTCATCCTTTTTTCTCCTTCGTCAGAACGAACGTATCTGGAAAAAGTAAATAAGGTGCAGGAGAGCTCCGCGGAGTAGAAGCGGTACCCCGCCAATCACGACCGAGGCAGATGACGCCATGCCGTTACGACCGCCTCAGGCATTCCGCGCCCTTCTCCGGCTTGTGTAATCGTGAATTTCAGGTGGATTGGGGACGGTGATTGCGGAGCTTAGATAAACGGAACTTGGCGCCTCGAGTCTCCGAGTTGCAACGCTGACACCTGCAACATCCGGCGGTGTCCCAGGCACAACTCGATCTCTTCATCGTCATGGCCTCTCTTCACGCTTTCGCTCGCGCTTCATCGCGCACTATTCGGGCGACACAGTGCCGAGTCAGCGGACATGCAGGCTTTCTTTCTAGCAGAGCTCGGCCGTTGTCGGCGCATATCAAGGCGCTGCATACTGCGCCTCCACGAAACGCATCAGCAGCAACAGCAACGGCGACCGCAAGCTCCAAGGACTCCACCAATCCCGCCATGTCCTTTCCCTGTCTTGATGCACAAGACGCCAAATCACAGCAACTTTCTGCACGGTCATTACAGTCCGGTCCTGAACCGTCGTATACCTCTGGCCAGCATGAGCGGTACCATTGCGAGGAGCCACTCCTGCTCGATTGGGGCGGTCGATTGCAGGAGTTCGACATCGCCTTTGAAACCTGGGGTCAATTGAACCAGGATAAAAGCAACGCCATTTTGCTTCACACGGGATTGTCGGCTTCAAGTCATGCGCACAGCACACCATCAAACACCAAACCAGGCTGGTGGGAGAAATTCATCGGGCCCGGGCTACCCTTGGACACAAACAAGTACTTTGTGATTTGCACAAATGTGATCGGAGGCTGCTATGGTAGCACCGGACCCTCCTCTGTGGACCCGTCGGATGGACAGCGGTATGCAACGCGCTTCCCCATCTTGACCTTGGACGATATGGTGCGGGCACAGTTTCGCCTCCTGGATCATTTGGGCATACAAAAATTGGCCGCCTCGGTGGGATCAAGTATGGGTGGTATGCAGAGTCTTGCAGCGGGTGTAATGTTCCCCGAGCGTGTGGGCAAGATCGTCAGTATCAGTGGCTGCGCACGAAGTCACCCGTACAGTATTGCAATGCGCCACACACAACGTCAAGTACTGATGATGGATCCGAATTGGGCGCGTGGGTTCTACTATGATGCAATTCCGCCACATTCTGGAATGAAACTGGCGCGCGAGATTGCAACGGTTACCTATCGAAGCGGACCGGAATGGGAGATGCGATTCGGACGTCGTCGAGCCGATCCCAGCAAGCAACCTGCGCTGTGTCCGGATTTCCTAATCGAGACCTATCTCGACCACGCGGGAGAGAAATTCTGCTTGGAATACGATCCCAACAGCTTGCTGTACGTTTCCAAGGCCATGGACCTCTTTGACCTCGGCCATGAGAATCAAAGCCGAACTCGCCATCGTCGAGCAGAGTCTGAATCCCGCATCGCACGTGGCGAGGGCTCACCCAATCCCTCCGACCCTGCTTGCAGTCTCACTCTGCCTGACAGGCCATATGAGGAACAACCCGAAGCTGCTGCCTCGGTTCCCTCGCCTGGCCAATTTGTTAAAGCAGAACAGGCTGACGGACCACCGCAAGACCTCGTCCGAGGCTTGGCCCCTCTAAAAAATCACCCGGTCCTAGTCATGGGCGTTGCGAGCGACATTCTTTTCCCTGCATGGCAGCAGCGCGAGATTGCCGAGACCCTTCGTGCAGGTGGCAACACATCAGTCGAGCACATCGAGTTGGGCGAGGACCTCTCCTTATTCGGTCACGATACGTTCTTGCTGGATCTCAAGAACATTGGCGGTGCTTTGGGTCGTTTCCTGAAGTAAAATTGCGAAAGAGAAGATATGTTTATCATCATAGGTATTTGCAAAGGTCAAGCCGTCGCCATCTGAGCTCAGCTATGCCTGTCGCAATCTTGTATATAATTCCAACATCATTGCGTCGTCACCGATGACTGCATTTCTGGCGTCGAATCTGATATCTACTGCATGGAATAGTACACATAATTTGTGCACCATCGTTACCTCTTCTCTCTTTACCACCAGCGTGAAATTACCGACAGCCATGTAGCGAAAAGATCCTTCAGCGAGGGAAATTCTGCAGGCGACAGCAGCCCTGGAGAGGAAACCTCCCTTTTGCTCCCATCCTAGGAATGGGCTGATCAAGCAGGTCCTGCCTATAGACCAGCCAAACATCCAGATGATAGCACTCCCATCAAAAACGCATCTTCACCACGCGAAGCACCTCAGAGAGCAAACACTCATATAACTAATAAATATCAACATCTCCCTCTCAAATCAACTTACCTTCCTCCCTATCACATCCTCCACACCAAACACTTCCACTCCATTTCGAACCGCAAGCCCAACCAAAAATGGACCCCCTCACAACGCTCGACCTTCTGCAGATCTTCAATGACGAAGTCGATGAACTCCTTTCCGCAATGAGAGTCGACCCGGTTGGACACGACGTCAACACGACAATCGGACGGGGCAAGACTCTGAGGAAATCCGCCCAGATTCTGAACACACTCGATGACACGCGCGAGATTGTGGAGCTGGGCGCCGCGGTTCTCGAGATATCTGGTGAGGTGGATCGAGGCCGGACAAGCACGGGTAAGAACAAACAATCGGTCCTATTACTTCTTGGACGTTGAGAACTAAGCGGTCATGAATGGTGTAGTGGATGAGGATACGGACGAGCGGAGTGCCAGCGTGAGCGACGATCTCAGCGACGGCTCAACTGACTACTCGGCTGACTACTCGGCTGACGTTTCGAGTGACGGTTCGAGTGAGGATTCGAGTGATACCTCAAATGACTACTCAAGCGACGATCGAAGTGACGCCTCGCGCGAACCATCGTCCCCTCATGTACCTTTGCATATCGGAGACAATCGACGCCGACAACGTGGGGATTCAGTCCTTGAAGGTCGAATGGTGAAGCGAAGAAGATTCGAGGAAAACGCGTTCTAAGGTCCATATGCTTGGAAATTGGTTCATTGAAAGTGTCTGCGAAGTGGAATGGATGTTCTTGGGATTTTAGTCACGGAGATAAGTATGCCAGGGAGCAATTTTAGTCTCAAAACGAGCTTGTATTCAGTATACCCCCCATGCACTAAATAGTAAATATTGGTAAATGTAGTGATACAAACAGTATTGGGGCGTAAGTGCTGTACTATGTTGTAGCGACACACGATAACTAACAACTTCTTTTGACGCACGTTGGGGTGATATTGCAAAGTCCCAACGGCGAAAACGCCCCTCGCCCCATTAATTAACTTTGACAAAATACCCTCAGAGTAGCTCCCAGTTGTGTATTCACCGGTAACCAGATTATGAAATGTCTTGAAAACATTCACCCGAAGGCGTCGGTTACCTGCAGAATTGGCTTGGAATCATCACTGGGCAGTAGCTCAAGGTATGGAGGAGACGGAGATGGAACAGAGCTAGAGAACGATGGGAAGCGAAGAGATGGACAAGAATATAAGGTTGAATCTTATGTGTTAGTTCATTTCAATTTGTATGTTTTCAAGTAGTGTACAGTTGTAGATGGTCAACCCTCTCAAAGTAGTCGCGAAAGCCCTCGGATTGAAAACTATCTTTTTTGTCACTCGTCATCGGTATGCTCAACGTCGTTACCTTGATAGGTGTACAGACGGAGCAAGTATCATATACAGAATCCTCAGAGTGTGCGACAGAAGGACTTCGTCATTGGGCGACCTGCTCGGGGGTAATTGGGGTCAGTCATCAAGAGGGAGTTATGGAGCCACTCTATAGGAGAGAAGAAGATTGAGAATGGCAAGATCGAATTGAGTTAGTTGGAAGTGTTAGTAGTATGTACACCTGATCTCAGCTCTGTTAACGCGAAATGGAAAAGAATTGAAAGCGGTGGGTTACTGGGTTGGGCCATCGCAAGCACGCCCGCAGCTATCGATCGTCTCTCGGATCTCTGTTCAGTTTTCTCAGTCACCCACCGTGAGTTCAATCTCACCTTCCACAAGGCACGGCGCAGGCGCCGTCAAGGGATGGTTTCCATTGAACCATCCAGAGGTCCGGAGGTGTCGTGAGAAGCTCTTCTGTGATGGTTGTCGTCATTGAGACTGAGAGAAAGACTGCTGTTCCAGCATATTCAAGTAATCTGCTCATGAGGAGTCAACGACAAGCTTCTTGGCTACCGGCTGATCACTCTCGAGCAACATACCTTTCTCGTCAATGACGCGAAACGTCAGATGTGAATCGATCCTCCACGCGCGTTGATGTGTTGGCGGGTGCAGCCACAGCGGGCTCTCACGTGATGATACAGCGTCTATCGGGGTTCCACCGATGAGCGCATGTGCATGAGAGCTACAGTAAATGTACCTTTTGGTTTGAATTTTAGGAAGCACAAAGTGTCGGCGCATTCTTTCCATTGTAAGACCTCCTCTCCCGAATTCATCACAATGGCACAGTCACGCTCCAACTGGTGGCACGGCTCCGAAGACGCCGATCTCGACTACGGATTCGATTCTGACGATATGAATGCTAGATTTGCCCGACCTTCTTCTCGATCTCGTCGCCGAACATCGACGGAGGAGGAACTTGGGGACCGAGAAGTACAATCGCGCGAAGACGAAAACTGCGAGGAAGGATTTCTCAAAAACATGTCAACTTGGCTTCACCGACAGGCCGGGTCGCAAACATCCCAACTTGCGACAACGGCGGTTCTGTCTGGTGCGGCTGTCGCGAGTGCGATCTTTGGATATCAGGCCTACAGGCGGAAGGAGGCAGTTCACGATCTGAAAGCTTCTATTCCAGGCCTCGATGAAGCACATCCTGCGACCAAGGTAGGCGCTGTGGAATTACGAATCTGCTCCCAACCACAAATTCTTCGAATCGCTTTTTGGCCGCCAGGCATATTGGGCAGGGAACTGACTTGCGTGGTGTGATGCAGCTGACGCAGTACGGTGCTCCTGACCTTGGAATTCCATTGAGCAAAGAGGACGAGCGTGGCGCCGCACTTGCTCGTCGAGCGCAGCAGGGCGATTACGATGACGGTACGACAATCCCATGTATGATGAATACCACAGTATCAAGCTAATCTGGATACAATGGATCTGTCTTAGATCTCATTCTTGAACAACTCGCCAGAAACCGTGTCTTTCTCAAGGATGAGGGTCTCGCCAAGCTTCGGGGATCTTATATTGTGGTTGTTGGCTGTGGCGGTGTCGGATCTCATGCTGCAGCTTCCCTCGCTCGCTCTGGAGTTTCCAAGATTCGGCTGATCGACTTTGATCAAGTCACGCTTTCCTCTCTCAATCGCCATGCCCTAGCCACACTTGCCGACGTCGGCACGCCCAAGGTTCAATGTATCAGGAGGCGACTGGAGCAGATTGCGCCGTGGGTCATGTTCGACTGCCGCAATGAGCTCTTTGGCAAAGATGTCGCCGAAGAACTCCTCGGACCATGGACTTTGACTCATGAAGGCGAGGGCCGTCGCCCAGACTACGTGCTGGACTGCATCGACAACATCACGTCCAAGGTGGACTTGCTGCACTATTGCCATAAAAATGGTTTGCCCGTAATCTCATCAATGGGAGCAGGGTGTAAGTCCGACCCGACTCGTGTCGTGGTCGGCGATATCTCGACAAGTACAGACGACCCTCTCTGTCGGAGCACGCGACGCCGTCTCAAGATGCTCGGTGTCAACACCGGCATCCCCACTGTGTTTTCCACCGAGCGAACTGCGCCGGGCAAGGCGAGCTTGCTTCCACTTCCTGAGGACGAGTTCAGCAAGGGAAAGGTGAGTGAGTTGAGTGTGTTGCCCGACTTCCGCGTGCGCATTTTGCCCGTCTTGGGCACAATGCCCGCGGTCTTTGGCTACACCCTGGCCAACCATGTTATCTGTAGCGTTTCCGGGTACCCGCTCGACTACAACACGGCTGGCAAGGGTCGTGAAAAGATGTACGATTCGATCCTGGCCTCGCTGTCCGGATTCCTGGAGAAGCAAGTGCGTCGGGTCGGTGGAGAAGATCCAGTCGGTCTTCGCCTCCCCATCAGTAAGGATGATATCCAATACCTTGTGGAGGAAGTATACCGTGGCAAAAGTGTTGTGACGGGTCTACCCAACCGCCTCGTACTCATGCCTTGGACGGTCCCCGCACAAGGCTTCCACATGGACCTCACCTGGGAAAAGGACGGGCAGAAGCTATTCAAGCTTGACCCGTCAGACCTGGTCTGCATGACCAAGGACGAGGCGACTCGGCATGAACGGGAGGTCCTGCGCGGTGAGAAGAGTGTGGAGGACCTGTACGACGAGGTCATCTTGAACCGGGTGGCCTTGCGTAGGAGGGAGATTGAAGAATGGAAAGGGCACAATGAGCAATATTTCCAGGTGCAATAGCTTGGGCTGTGAAGTTTTGGGCGATTGGCCCACTGGGTGATGATCATGTACAGGACAATGCGAGCAGTGCCTTCGATGTTTAGCTCCGTTTACATAAAGTGCGACTTGACCACACTGCAAACCTAAGCACCTTTCATTTTTCCCTTGTTATTCGTATGAGTTCTTCTCGGTGGATGTAGGTTTCTTAACCGATTAAGACGCTTCGACATTGTGCTTTCGCTTCGAGCCTATCCTGTCTTGATGTCTGCCCGGTAGGAATCTACCTTTGGGTGTCCTCTCGCAATACTATCTGCCGGTATGTCGGTGTCTCCGAGTCGCTCATTAGGTTGAGATCAGTTTTCAAAATAAACTACCCTGATCTTCTACGCACGAATAAAATGATGGCCTCAAAAATATTCGAATCTTTGATTTTTCGTGAGTTCAGTAGATTCTCCCGAGGCGTTACTCTGGTCGGACTCATCTAGTCCTTCGAGGAAAGACCTTGACGTGTTTGTGTGCAGTTGTGTGACTGTGCCGTGCTGATGTGGCGGCAGGCAGGAGAGGAACTAAGAAAAGAAAAAAAAAGAAGAGGGCCCGAACCGCGATTCGAACGCGGGGCCTCTCGCATTTCGGTTGTTCACCCAAAGCGAGAATCATACTGTGAAATTGTTAGAACGGGAAACCTTGCAATGTTAGGAATTGAAGTGATTCTTACCCACTAGACCATCCGGGCTCCTGCTGATAACTTGTGCTAACCATAGCCCATATCGTCACAAAATATTACCAAACTACGCAGTCGTCGCAGTGTTCATGCCGGTGATTTCCAGACCCAACTCCCCGATCGGGAGATGGAATCCTTGGACCTAGCTTGTCATATCGGCATGCTCTCGCTGACTGTTTGCATTCCATCGAATAATCACTTTTGAGGCTTGACAGCCTCGAGAATGTCATCAACTCTCCTAACTCTGTCAATCAGCAACGAACCCTTCCAAGCTGAGAGTCTGGGTACTAAAGACTTAGACAGTCCAACAAATAACATCCTCTCTCTGTCGGTAGCCTGGCACGGAGATCAGACGCACAAGCCTGGAGGTGGATCATCTCGCCGGATACTTTGTGAACATGGAGGATAGGCTCTTGGAAACGCCGTCTGCTTCCGTGAAGCCTACGTGATCGCCAACTGGAAGAACGAAGCGTTAATCGAGCTGAGGAGTTCCTACTGCTAGGGCTCTGTCAACGTTTCCAGTGAGGGTTCAAAAGTATCAAGTACACAACGTTGAAAGTGAAGTGGAACGTATTGCCGATCAAATAAGTAAGTCACTAAGTCCAGCAGACTCAGCAAGTCATTCTTCTTGACCACATCGTCCGACAGAGCCCCGGCGGATTGATCATCCCCTGGTCAAAGACTCCGCGAGAAACAAGCGTGGACGCTCTGCATAGCACAGTGCCGTCTGGATGGAGACCTCTCAAGATCATTAGGGTTTGTAAGGCTGGGTAATTTCTCTCCTTCTCTTCCATTCATCTTCGGGTTTGAGCTATTTAATCCCTCTCTTGTGCTAATGTATCATTCTTTCGCTTCTCACGGTGGTGATTTTCTTAGTCTGACTGCTTCGGTGGGCATCTTTTTAGTCTGATGTACCTCTTTCTTGGCTCCGAGTGTATGTCCGACCATATATATTTTAACAGCCCGCTTACCACTGTCCCTTTGAGATGCTCGTGGAACAAACTAAAAGTGCAAATGGCGACCTGTAGTAAGACGATTCCTGGTCTAGGACTATAAACTTCCATTAGATAGGACCCCGTAGAGACCCTCGCAAAAAGCCATCTGCTGACAACAAACAACACTCGGATGATCGGTCGCTCTAAGTTTAACCCTGACAATGCCTCCCTCACACTCAGAACGTCGTTGTTCGTCCTTCATCTCAAGTCTTACCGTTCTCCTCTCCACAAGTGGATCAGCAGAGGTTCCGCTCTGACGTGCGCTGAGACATTTGGCTGGCGCGGACGAGTACGATTCTCCTCGGGCTGGACTCTGCCAATAGTCGACTCGTGGCCAAGACACTACGCATCCGAGGGCGACACTTCCAGCTCTCGACGCCGGCACTCAGGATTCCAGGACTCAAGAGGCTCCATCGTCTCCTGCCAGTTTCTCCGTGGGCACTCGCGTGCCCTCAGCTCTCACTACAGTGAATAGTGAATACCCATCGGAATATGGATCCTAAGAATAGGCCTCCAGCGGGTCAATCAGGTCCGCCCCTCTCCCGGAGAATGGCTCTTCCAGCGATGCGTGTTGATCTGTTCCCAACATGCATGGGTTCCTGGTGAGCGCGCTGCCAAGGTCTGAGCGACGACCTGTCGCTGCCAAGAGGTTATCTCCCCCCCCGATCGGACTTTGGCGCGGCGGTGGTCAAACGATGATCTTCAATTTCTTTTCTCCATGATTTCATGAATGGAAATCGGATGCGGGACCCTCTGAGCACGATCATTGTTTCTTTGATACCCACCGGCGACGCAATTCCGACGATCCACACCACCGCTTGATCATGGCCTCGTATGAAGCCGAAGCCGAAGCCGATCATGAACTCCTTGATCCACACAGCCGTACATGGTCACACGAGCAACCCTCATCATCGCGTTTCACACGGGCTCTACGCCCTCTGCTCAATACACTTCGTAATGGCTGGTCGTTCCCCAGCCGCAGCAGTAGCTACCGAGCTCTCTCATCCTCACCCGACGCGATGAAGCAAGCCAGTTACGTCCAAATCGCCTTATCGATGATTGCGGCGCCTCGCTTCCGCCGCTACCTGGTGGTCTATCTGGGCTTGGTCCTCCTCAGCTGGGCTTCATGGACCATGTTCCTGCATCCCCATCTGACCGAACGAAATACTCTCATGCACGCCTTGAATCCCGCGACGGAAGTCGCAGTCGGTGGATGGTACGGGAGTAATGCGCTCCCTCGTCTCGATGACCTGACTCGTCTGCAGACGCTGGACTCCTCGTTGCTGCCTGGGTCACGAACCGGAGGTCACGGCAAGGGCAAGAAAAGTGCAAAGCGTCTAGTGGTTGTCGGAGATGTACATGGATGCAAAGATGAACGTATGTGTTGAGAGCGCAGAGCTCCCCCTTTTTTGTTTATTCTTTTCTTTTCATTTCTTTTTTTTTTTTTTTTCTGTTTTTTTTCCACGACCTTGTCATCAAAAGACAAAAAAAGCGAAATGCATGCAAAAGCTGACTCGTTGACCATCTGTCCCTACCTGCAGTGTCCCGATTACTCAAGAAAATCGAATTCTCCCCCAGTGGCGGAGATCACCTCATTCTAACAGGAGACATCATTAACAAGGGCCCCGACAGTGCCGGAGTGGTCGATCTCGCCCGCGAGCTCGAGGCATCCTGTGTCCGCGGAAACCACGAGGATCGCATCTTACTCCTCCGTCACGAACTAGACGCCAAACACAGAACGACGGAGTCGACAAACGAGGACGAGCAGAACGTCACATCGCACGCGCCCTCAGACAAAGAAGCCCAAGAGCGTGAATTGGCCCGGTCCCTCAATGCCGACCAAATCAAGTGGCTTGGTGCGTGCCCGGTGATCTTGGATGTTGGACAAATCCCGACCATGGGCCGAGTGGTGGTTGTGCACGCGGGGCTGGTCCCCGGCGTGGAGCTGGACAAACAGGATCCCTCGCTGGCAATGACCATGCGAACGATTGACCCGGACACGCATTTCCCCAGTCCGTCGAAGAAGGGTATTGCATGGTCAAAGGTAAAACACCACTCAAACGTTCCTTCTCCGTCCTGATCATATATATTATATATGACAACGCAGCTCTAACCTGAAATGTCTCTCTCTCCGGCTAGATGTTCGAAAAGCACCAAACTCGACTATACTCGAGTCTCAAATCCTCGCATCGAGATCCCCGATCACAAACCATGACCGTCATCTACGGCCATGACGCGAAAACCGGATTGAACATACAAACCTACGCCAAGGGACTCGACTCGGGCTGTGTCAAGGGCGGGAAATTGACGGCCCTGGTGATTGAGGATGGCGGGAAGCAGACCATTGTACAGGTCAAGTGCAAGACGGATTATACTTTGACGGCGGAAGACCGAGAGACGGAGAAGAAGGAGAAAAAGCTAAAGTAAACCTAAGAAGCTCGCTTGAGTAAACATGCTGGTGGCTTGTTGCATTGCATTGCATTTTAGTGTCGCTGGCGCCACCGGTGTTTCCTTTTCCACTTCTTTTACTGTCGAATGCCAAAGTTCACCAACCAATTGCATAGCATCTGACAATCTGCAAGTTCCTGGCCGATATTCATCTGCAATTTCTTACCTCGGTATAACTTTGGAACAGAGCAAACACTCAAGACCACCGAAAAGATCAGTGTAATGCATAGAATTTCATCATACGGATATACATCAGCCAACTCCAATCTCTCAATGCAAACCATGAACAGAGAAAGCGAGACATTTCCAACCTCCGTCCGCCATCCACCGCACGAATTCTACGCCGGATAAAAGAAATCCCCACTCACAGCCCAGGTCGAAGGCACAGAAAAGTCCTCGTACCATTGTCCCCCCAACGCATTCGAATGTACATAGCCGAGCTGAAAGTACTCGGGTTGATTGGGTTGTAGTCGCGACCACTCAAAGTCCGGCACGGAGTTATTGTCCTTGGCCTTCATGCCCTGGTACCGAAGGACGTCGTTGACAATCACACCGATTCCGTCGACGTGCGGGGGCAGATCGGGGAAGGAAAAAGTCAGGTGGTTTTTGTGCTCGATGTGTGGTGGATGTACCGGGGGAGGCTTTGTGCCGAGACGTCCGTCTCCCAGGAGTGAGGCGGGGGTCTGAAGAATGGAGTCGAAGCCCCAGCGAGCGATTCCGTTGATGAATAACCCTAGTAGGAGGCCCTGGAATAAGAGGCTGAGACGCGTTTGGAGGGTGGTTCCAGGAATGAGAAGTAGGGCAAGGATGTAGTGATGGAGACGAAGATTCATCTTGGGCACTAGTAAGAGGACAATGATGCAGAGGGCCATGATACCGTACATTGCCAGCATGCGCGGCAGACGGCCCTCCCGACGGAAGCAATGCGCCTGGATGACGATGAATACCACGAGGACACTGATGATAATCACCAACGCCGTGATGGCCCCCGGTTGCTGTTTGAGGTCGTGGGGGGTCAAGCGTGAGATGGGTATGCGGTCAAAGGTGTCGTTATTCAAGGCGCCCACCCAACATGCTCCCAGCCAAAGGACGGTTTTATCCGCATGTGCGTCGAGGTCGCCTAATGTCCTCCGAACAGAGAAGTAATATAATGCGAAACCCACAAATGCACCGGGAAGGAATCGGCCCAGACCAACCTGCAGCAAGCCGTAGAAGCTATCCGATCCGGGAGGGTCCGATGCCATGGCGACCTGGAACCACACAACGAAGAACGTGACGCTGTAGAAGACCGGCGCTGAAGTGATGGTCATGGAGAAGATCGTGGTCATCACGACGGTGAATGCAAACAGGGACCACCGGACATCGAAGCACTCCACCAGCTTTCCTTCGTCCGATCCCGGCGAAGGGGTCGTTTGCCGCGTCAGGACAAATGACATTGGGAACGAGGGCTTAAATGCGATACTTTCAATTCCATTTTTGGTAAAGTTTTCAAAATTAGCCCGCTCACCGCGACGGTGAAGAATTGCGCATCCACCCTTTGCGTCGCTAATGAGACCGGCATGCAATGCTGAGGCACAGATGGACGAGTCACCACGATAGAGACCACTTTTGTGGGCATCAACGCGGAATGGCTTGCCTCCAATCACAAGATGACGGTAGTTATACGATCGATTGCCAATATTGTATGGCTCCAGCACGATCGCAGTGGAGCACCCAGCAGGGCAACTGAAGGCGAAGGACTGCTCGTCAAATGGACGGCAGAGATCTCCATTCAGGCCGCATTCCGTGGCATTCGCCCTATTGTGCTCTCATCAGCATCATCATCATAATTCAATCAACGGGGCGGCTGTCACCCAGCTCGTATGTTTGATGAAGAGCCACCAAAAAAAAACCAAAAAAAGAAAGATACATACCACAGCCGATGATGACATGAAATCTTGACCGGGCTCCCATACCCCGGGATTGCCTGCCCCGCGACAGCAGCCTTCAAGGAGAGGAAAAAGACAAGGGTCCAGAAGATCAGGCCTCCCGCGAGCAAGGCAACCTTCATCTGTCGCCTGGGAGCCCAACGGTCCACGAAACGCGCCGGTGCAGCTTGCCATTGCGGAAACCAAGGATGAATTCGATACACATGAGGTGGCTGTGGACCTCGTAACCAAGTCAGGAAGCCGTCGCGCGTGCACGACAGCGGCGGATTCCACCTTCGAGGCCCTGAACGATGATCATCATAGTCGCTCAGATACGAGTCCGCATCCGAATCGTCCACGTCCAGGTGCGCGTCCAAAGAAGCCCCCGTAGGCAGTAACGGGATACTCCCCAACTCTAGAGTACCGTACTCGTCGCTGGCTCTGGGGAGAGCATCGACTTGAGCGTAAGCCTTGGCGTCGCGATCACGCTTGGTGCTGCCTGAAATGGCGGCAGATTCGTCGTCGTTGTCCTTGTAGCGGAGCGGACGCAGGTCCTCCAAGTCCACAACAGAGTTGTCGGTCGGGCTCGCAATTTCAGCTTGATCGGATGAGGATGAATTATCCGAGTATTGCTTGTTCTTCACCTGTTTGGGCGGAGCCATTGTTGCATGGTCGTAAGGATTCAGGAGTGGTCCCTGCTGAATATTACCGAACTTTTTGTTCTTTCTTTTTATTCCCTCCTCTCCTCTCCAGGATTCCACCGCGAAGGGTGAGACACCGCACAGAAAGAGGGAAAAGAGACGGTCTCCATTTTGCCAAGATGCTAAAGAATGACGCGGGTCGTATGCTCCGCCCGTCGGTGTTGGGCCCTCTTGCCTCTTCAAGAGGTGAAATCGATGTCAACAGAACTAGCAGCACTCATTTTGTAGGATCACACGAAGTAGTGTCAGGTGTCAAATTGAGAATTCAAAAATGTGATGACGCTCGGTCTGATATCTGTAGTTCCGACCGAGACTAAGTGGTTATTGAACAACAATTACTCCAGCGGTGAGTGGCAATACTACTGTCATTGAGTCTACCAGCCTAAGGATGAGATGTAAACATGCACTGACTTGTGGTTATCGGTAGTCTGCACAGCGACATAAGAAGCCATCGCGCACTATACCAGGTACTAAGACTATTATAAAAGTACTTAAAGATCTTGAACAGAATGCGGAAGAAGGAAAAATCCTGGTCAATGTCAATGAAGGTCCAGTACCTTAGATCAAGCTATCCACTTCAAGGGCAGACTGTTCTTGCTTCAACTTCGAAAAGACAAAGAAGGATCGAATTATTAAATCAAGCTATAGTCCATCACTAGCCACCAAATCAAAACATTAGACTCTCGAGGTATCCTTTGCCAAGTTAAAGTCCAGGCAGAACGCAACATTAAGCAAGCTTTCAAAAGGAAGGGTATCGACATCAATCATCGTAGCTCATGAACCTCATCTCGTACGCATCACGGCTGTCACTGCAGAAGACCCTGGAAGTAGAGTGTTGCCGACCGTCAAAGTCTGGACACTGACCAAGCAAGGACGTGCCACAGATTTTACTGGAGTGAATGAGCGGCCTTGTGACACGTTGAGTCTGCATATTGTCCTCGGCATCGCTCGCGCCTCGCTTCGCCTCTCACTTCTCAGTAGAACAGTGGGCTTGCGCTCGAAGAAGACTTAGACAGACCGGTGGCCCCAGCGAGAGCTGTCGATTATAGTCAGTTATGAATTTGAGCGTGCGAACAGGATAGAGCACCGCAGGAGTAGACGGCTCGACAGAAACCACGCACACGCCTCGTAGAAAAGACAAAAAGAAAAAAAAAAAAAACTAACAAGAGATGCTTACCTTCGAACGGTGCGGTCGCGAGCACGGTATGTGAACCAGAGACCCTACATGAAAAGAATCAAGTCAGCGAGCCATTTCCCGACCGAGGTAAGATTCATGGGAAGTAAATGCAGGTCAGTAGTGGGTTTGACGTACCACAAGAGCAGAGATGAGCCAGACAATAGCAGACAAGAAGCTGAAGGCCTCGGCAGCTTTCCATCGTCCACATTGGTTCAGTCCCCTGAAGTGCCAGTACCAGATGCCGCCACATTGCATACCATGCAGCGCATCGACCAAGATACCAAAGGCAGCAAACCAGGCAAAGGAGATTAGGATGTCCACTGGTGGGATTTCGTAAATCAGTCAGCAAAGCCCAACTCATCATGGAGGTGGAAGATAGACGGGTGTTGTAAACATACGCGGCCACAGATGGAAGCCCCAGGCAAAAGGGAGAAGCCAGAGAAGACCGAGAAGAATCGATAGAGAGGCAATGACCTCGGTATAGATCCAGCGGGATTGCGCCCAGGCGTCGATGTTGGCAAAGGAGTGAAGGTAGTGTCCGATGATACCTGCGACCACCTGGAAAGAGCAAATGCATTGTTAGAGGATATTGCCTCTGCTGGATGTTTCGGAGTGAGTGTATGGAGTATGGACGATGGAGTACGTACCGCCGCAAAGGCAATCTCTGCAATACGCAGCGGGATGGAAATGACTCGTGAAGCAATAGGCATGGTGAACAGATGAGTGACTCAGTACCGGTGAAGCTTGCCAAGAGGTCTAGGACGGGGCTGCTCTTGTGGGAGAGCTTGGAGGTAAGTAGTATGAGCGGCTTAAGGGATCTAAATGTGAGAGAGAATAAGGGGGCCTTGGTTGGAGAGATACGAGGTTTATAAATGAGAAGCTTAGGAGGTGTGTTGCACAAGACAGGCAGATACCAGTTGGTCAAGAGTCTGAACTATAGACTTTGGCCCAGATAGTTGAATTGGAGCTACATCCCAGCTACGAGCATACCTAGCTTAGGCCTAGGCAACAGCCCCTGGAATACTTTACATCATTGCCCAGTCTGAGGTGAGAGAGCTGCATGATGCAATACAAGAGCGGCATCGATGTCTCTGGCAGTTGATGTCGTCAGGTCATACAAGTGTAAGGGAGAACCTTCGACTCGACTACTGTAGGTCGGGAGGCTTGACATGGTCTTGGCTAGGGGGGAGACCGTCATGCCCTCCGCTCGATGCATCTTCCGTCATAGCCAAGAGCAGCTACTCAGTCAGGTTCCTCGCTATTGAAACTATGTGAGTATGATGTGCCGTGCTGGGCATCATATGGAATACGGGCCATGTCCAATGCTCGCATTGCTGGCCTATTGATCATTCTCTGGGAGCCCCCGGTCTGTTTAGCCCCCTGTCGCAACTGTCCCCATTCGGCCAAGTCTTCGGTCCACGGCGTTTCCCCCCCCCCCAGCGACTAGTCTCCTGTCGTCGTACCTAAAAGCGCCGCTGATGCAGTCAGGAACTGTGGCTGAAATCATTAAATTGACTCATCGACACGGGTCATACGTGGATGGGCCGACGTCCAAGCAAATCCAGCTTGGGAAATTTCCCTCATTGCGTGGCTACCCATCACAAGCGCGCTAAATTCCTCCGGCAAGGGAGTCACACCGCCAGTGATCAGATCGGTGGAAGGAGAACATTGTATGATTCACCTTGGCCAACGGACACGAAGCTTCCTGGTTGCACAGAGTCAAATAACAAGGAACCATGGCCATGATGTGTTTTGCTGGCTTTGGATGTTGGGCGACAAACGGGCAGTTGAGCAATCCGAGAGGGCGGTGGAGGGATTTGACTTCAGCCTGACCTGCAAATTGAGTCTCTCCAACTGTAGGGATCGTCCAAAGACATGAAACCCCATGGACAAGGCAGTGGCACACCTTGAGCAATGACTGGCTCTGCCTTTGTCAAAGATGATCCTTGCATATATGACCCAGGATGGCCACAGGGCGTGCCGTGGTGGACCAAGAAACAATGTTCGGCATTGGACGTGGCGGTGCTGATACTTCCTTTGTAACCCGCACACTTCGAGTCTCTTTTCAACGATCTCCCCATAGTCCATAGTCATACACACCGCAAGAGGGCTGCTGTCTCTGACTCCCAGCGATCCCCCAAAGTCTAAATGGACAGAGGCTGGAGCCTGATGGCCAGTAAGGGAGGAACTGGAAAAGGTGCGATCATCGGGTCAGTAGAACTGAGTAGACTGGAGAGTGTAGAGGAGTAGACTACCAGACTCAGTAGTAGTACAGTAGTAGTAGTAGTAGTAGTAGTAGTAGTAGTAGTAGTAGTAGTAGTAGTAGTAGTAGTACTACTAGTACTAGTACTTGTTAGTTAGTGGTAACTAGTTAAATGATACGCCTGGCAGTTCACGTGGATCCCCGTGCTCTCAGCCCTATGACGTCGAGTGGGTCGTTGAATCCATCACAATGTGGCTGGATTTGCGAATTGTCAAGGTTGACTCTGTGGCCTCACGGCTGGAGAACTACAGGAACCTGAACCTTTTGCGTAATAGTCAGGTCGTCTGACACTATCATCTCCAGGTATGGGGCTTCTGAATATGTATCAAGAGATGTTCTCGCCTTGGAAGTTTCTCACTGGCGGTGTCGGTCGGCATCCAGCCATCATCCACTCCCTTGAGCCTACTAACACTCGGCTTTACTGAGGCACGTGCCGTGTGCTTCAACCACGCTACATCCATCTTTCCCGAGTCTGAGTTTGTGATTTGCTTGTAACCATGTATTATAGAGTGCGTTAAATACAGCAGATATTAAGTCTGAGTAAGTGAACACCTAGGGAAGTTGGAATGCTGGATGTACCCGCCTCCGACAACGGCGACGCCCATTTGTAAAGGAAGCCAAGAGAGAAGAACAATCCGCGAGGAGGCGGGTTAGTAAAGAGCCCGACACGTGATTGAAAGCCTTGTGCATGTACGTGAATTGTAATCCTGTCACATGACTGTTTGTGCTGCGTGTCGTTGGGAGTGAGGTGATGTCGGAGAAGGCCCCTACCCAGAGCCTGAGAGAACTGGACCTGAATGTGGCTGAGGAGTCTAACACGAAATGCCTTGAGAAGTGCCAGGTAAGTGGCTCTACAGTTCTACAGTGTACCTGATGGGCCCCAGTCTCCACTCTACGTGCTGTGGTAGCACTCTGGGGAAGCTGATGAAAAGCGGATCGAGATCGATCCTGCGTTAGTGCCACCGTCACCAAAACTGATCGGGTTGACATTTAATAGCCCTCCGTCCAGGTCGCACGAGCAGTGGAATTTTGAAAGACACGATTTCTGGCATGATGAGTACTCCAAAGTTTACGAGAGAGATCCACGTATGACGTGGAACAATCACTATCTCATTAGAATCATGGTAGGATGCTGAGAGCTGGCGTTGGCTTGCCCTTGAATCATGATTGGAATAATTCATTATATACACTTATAGTACATCTACCTCCACACAACCGCGTCGGATCGATCAATCGGTATTGCAACCGAAACAACAAAGACCATTCCCCCTAAGAGCGCTTCTTCCCATCCTCCAAAAACCATGCCATCACTTTCTGGAATACACCCTTGCCCCCAGTCTCGATCACATCTCCATGACACGGGATCAATCGATCAAAGTCCCATGTGTTGATTCGCTTCATCGACTCGGTAAACGCAGGCCGATCCTTCGCCGCCAGCAGATACCACGCAAACCGTCGCTGACCCGTCGCCGAGCCCTCGGTGTTCATGACCGGTATCGCCAACTTGGTCAAGAAATTGATCGAGTTACCCTCGGGTGATCGCGAATACTGTTCCTTGGCAGGCATATTGAACAGCAGGTCGGCCTCAATGACGGTTCGGGTAGGACGGTGGAAGAAGACCAGCTCGCGTGATCCGTGTCCGTGCACGTATTCGCATTCAAACTCGGCATCGAATTCCTCGGATATTGACTGAGGCTTGTCCTTGCGGTAGACATGCTCAAAGGGGGCATCATTGTAGTTGCTTTTCTGACGCTTCTCATAGAGGCCCTCTGGGGCGAGAATGGATGCTTGTGGGAAGGCTTCCTTCCACGGACCCACGTGGAGGTGATGTTGGAGATCGGGAGCGGCGATGTACTTGACGTTCCCACCAAGGGAGTCGATCTTGGCTCGAACTTCTGGAGTGAGTGTTACCGGCGAGAAGACGGCTAGAGAGCCCGAGGCAAGTCTGACTGTTGAGAGTATAAGATTGAGAGACACTTGTGCATTCGTAGGAATGAGAGCAGCTTACCTAGTGTTCCGCGACCGCCGAAGCGAACGAGACCGAAACGTGCAAATGGCAGACTCATGGTCACCATGTTCGGAGTGATGTCGCGAATGACCATCGTTTCCGATGGATTTGGAGGGAAAAGTGTCGGCATTCTGATAATGTAGGTGAGAAGTATATGCGTACGTGTGTTTCCGAAATCGAGGAACTTGACAAGCCCCCTCTCTCGAGATTAGAAATTATTCCAGTAAGCAGTAAGTGTGTGAAGATGAGGAAGCAACCGGTGCACAGGAACGATCAGTTTTTAAAGACTTCGATGTAGGGGGGCTTGTTGGGCAAGGAACGAACGAAAACGAATCCGATGCAACTCTAAAAAAGCTCCGGACCCGCCGGGGATGACGTCGTGATGCGGATTTCACATTCGCAGCTTACGGAGTGGCTCCCGGCCTCGGCCCGACTCGTTTGCTGGTTGGCCGGCCACACAACAAAGTTGCATAAGCAGCCCCTTCTGGCCCTCGATGTGAATGTCAGCATGGAAAGGTTGTGCTGTGGATGGGATAGACCACCACGCTACTATGAATAAGGACTGGAGCACAATTCCAGCAATACTTCCAGCGATCTATGAGATCTTGGTCGTGTCCCTGATGGCCGTCCAATTTCAGCCCCTGAATCTTTAACACGTGGCGCAGGATCCATGACAGACATTTCTAAGATCTAGGGTCTGGACCAACGGCCCCTTTCACATCCTGTAGTGATCTCGGTTCCGACATGAAACAGCTTCCTTATTCAAGCTCATATAGCCTTATGTTAGTGGGCGTCCTCTAGTCAGGCTGTGATCGAGCTCATGAACGAGGTGGACCTTCTCTTGCTCTCGCTACGGGTCTCAGTCCATAATCCAGAAACAATCGACGGCATGGATTGAGAGCATACTCGACCTCAACATTAGATAACCAATCAATACTCGAGTCATATGCAACGCGCACAAGCGCATACTGAAAACACCAGCCCCCCGGGGTATCGCAATCAAGGCAAAATTAACAACATAACAAGTGCAACAATCACTCGGTGAACCAAAGAGAGCCCTATCCGTACCAAGTCTGCCGATTTCCTTCTTCTTTCTCTTCGCGATGGGGTATGATGCTTTTCTTGATGCCAAACTCCCGTACAATCTCGGCCCAGCTATCAAAATCCAGGCTGAAAATCGCCTGATGCTTCTGAATCTTTTTAGCCTGAGCCTCATGGGGAGGGTAGGGCGTAGCGTATTCTGTGGGAAACGACGTGTCAATATTGGGAATATTCAGCCATGTGGCCAGCAGAGCTGGGGGTGTGGTCGAGAGGGAGACTTGATCACTTACGTAGAGCGGGAGTTCCATAATCAGACATCTTCAGTCCAGCGTAGCCATCTCGCACCAGGAAACTGACGTAGAACAAGTTCTCTACACTCTGCCCAAACGAACGAGGATTGATGCAGAAGTTGAACAAACAGATGCCTCCACTTGGGGACGTATGGTGTCTGAACATCACTTCTTGGATACGTTCCATGGTGGGGTCTTCTTCGGCGCTCAGAATACGATTGACCTTGTCTTCCGTCTCCTCGATTGTTCTGTTGAGAGTCTCGTTGATTCTTTCACACATCAATGTCAAGTTTGAGTCATCTTGCTGACCCAGTTCATCTTGTCTAAGTTCAGTGGGCTGAACAATTTGAGTATCTTCAGGGCGTTCGCGTCCTGTTCGCTGGGTCATTTGACGAACACGCTTCTGGACTGACAACGGGCCAAGCAAGAAACCCGAAACTGCCGGTCGCAAATTAGTGTGAGAACAAGCCATCCGACCAAGCCAGTCCCAGTTCATGGGTTCACCCGCGTCCCCGTCATCGCTGTCATTCGGATCTCTCTGCGTTTGGCGGACTCGCTGGCGGCGTTGCGTGTTGCCGTCACTCAGATCAGGCCCGCGGCGCATGTACGAGATACATTTCGAAACAAATTCATCCACGTCTATGCCAGCAGATGCGTCTCCAAGTGCAAGTTGTGCGGTCTTTTTATGTGTCAGATCGGCGGCACTCACGAGAAGACGGGAGTCAATCGTGGCATCAGAGGTCTGTTTGACCTTGGCAAAGAGGCCGTTCGCTGTTTCCAGCGTCTTGAAGATACCATTATTCCCCGGTTGTAGGTATTCGCTTCGGGAGTCTGCAAAAGAGTCAATCAGTATATCGTCGGGAACTCGAAATCAAGTTGGCGTATACCCACCATTGAAGTCGGTGGTAAGGTCCCGATAAATCTTCCGAACATGTCGTCGCTCTTCCTCAGGCTGATCAGGATCGTAGAACCGTCGGTCTTTCCGCTGCGAAGCGGGCTGTGACTGAATATTTGTTGTGCGATCAACCAAGCGGCGACGCTTTGGTTGACCCCGCGCTGCTGACATTGGGACAGGAGGGCGCTTGCGAGGTTTTTGTCGACGGTTCTCCTTTTCTGAAGATGAGTTTGAGGGGGATGTGGGACTAAGATCGCGAGCAGCGTCTTCGTCGAGCTGCGATTGCGGATAGCGGGCCATTGTCGATTGCCATCAATTTTAGCGCCTTTTGTACAAACAACTCACGGGACTTTCCAACAAAGAAACGGTGAGTGAAAGTGGATTGTCAAGCAAAAGCGCAAACTAATTTGACCGGGCGCCAAATTTGCTGTACGGATAGGAAAATATGTGAGTTTCGCAGATCGTTCTTGCCAAAGAACCCCCAAATAGCCGATCGATGCTGTTTCTCCAGTAGATAGATCACTTTGGCGCGTCGGCTTCGCGTTCCAGCACGTGTTCGCGTCTCTTGGTACTGTCATCACATGATGTCCTATGTTGAAGGTAAATCAGCGGAAATAACACGTGATGATAAGTGAGCGGTGGTCCCCGCATAAGCTCCCGCCCGAGACCCCAGATGTTGAGCACTGATCCGACCTTCGAGATGATGCTGATAACGTGAGGAGCTGACCAGGATGGAAGCCTTTACCTTTGCATTATCAACCCAGATTGACCTTCCATTCTGGGTCAAAATGTAAGCCTGGAAGAAAACGTAACTTGCAGATCCTCTTCACCTGTCTGACAATGTCTAAGCGGCTCCTTAGAGGGCAAGCAGAAACAAATACCGTTCTCCCGGCTTGTACAGAACCCGCAGTTGCGATATCTCGGATCAACACAGAGTCCTACCTCGGATCTCTTTGTGACTGCGCAGCTATGGTCCGATTCAAAGCCCTTGGGGGTACCATTGCAGACAGCCTACAAGGCATTCAAAACTAGTCGAGTATGGAACGAATGGCTTCAAATGCCCGTGTCGATCAAGGATGTCCCGCTTAATACTCAAATCGCTATCACTGTTTGGGATCTGTCGCCACTTGCGGGGGATGGGAGTCCAGGGCATGATGTGCCATTTGGTGGCACCACCATATCATTATTCGACTCGGAAGGAAAACTTCGAATGGGTCGCCAAAAATGCAAGATACATCGCCATAAAGCTGCGGATGGATTTGCTTCAACAACGACACCAAGTCTGCGGGCATCGAAGCGACGGAAACAGACAGGCGGCGCGACAAATGCCATTGAGCAGTCTCCAGCCGAGGTAGAACTGGAACGCATCGAAGTCTTGATCAAAAAGCACGAAATGGGCGAAATCACACGCATCGACTGGATGGATCAAATGGTGTTCCGTCAACTTGAAAAACTCAAGATCCAAGCCGAAGAGGCCGCTCGCAAAAGAGCCATTGCCATGAAAGCTTCACGGCAACGGCGTGGCAGCGCTGCAGGAAATGGCGATGAAAGTTCTGGAGACGAAGATATTGATGATGAAAATTTTGTGCTATATGTGGAATTTCCACGATATGATCACCCAGTGGTGTGGGCTGATCACCAGTACCCACCTCCCCCGGTCTCGTCTTATCCTCAAAATGCTTCCAATCACCCATCGTCGGCATTGAAGCCAGTTCCTGAGGTTCGTTTCGGTCCTGGAATCGAAGGGGCTGGTGGTACCGGCGTCATTCGAATCTATGATCCAGAGGTTGGGCAAGGGGGTAATCCTTGCGAAGACAAACACCGAAGATTGATTCGTAGTCATCGAACTGGCTTCATGGATCGAGACTTGAAACCCAATCCAAAAAATCGAGATGAACTCAATGTGATTCTCTCTTATGAGCCAACGCAGAATCTGACGGCCGAAGAGAAAGACCTTATATGGCGATTCAGATACTACCTGACACGAGAGAAGAGAGCTTTGACCAAGTTCGTCAAGTCGGTCAACTGGCGCGACGAAGGTGAGTCTCGGCAGGCTGTGGATATCTTGCCGAAATGGACGGAGATCGACGTGGACGATGCATTGGAGCTTCTCGGCCCAACTTTTGACAACCCGGCCGTACGCTCTTATGCAGTTGCACGACTACGTAAAGCAGATGATGATGAGCTTCTATTGTACCTCCTGCAGTTGGTACAAGCCTTGAAGTACGAGGAGACCTCCGAAACCGAGTCAGAGGAGCCAGCACACGACTCATCGCTGGCCAACTTCCTTGTCACCCGTGCCGCATCCAATTTCAAACTTGGAAACTCTTTGCATTGGTACCTCATGGTTGAATGTGACGATTCCAGCCCAGGAACACTGTCCAATCAGCGCAGGCTCTTTGCACGGGTCGAATACTATTTCATGGCGGAGCTTGAAAAGATTCACGCCGAGCATAGGAAGACGCTTCTTCGTCAGGGCGAGATGATTACAGTCCTTTCGAAGATTGCAAAAGATATCCGCTTTTCCAGAGAGACTCGACCAGCCAAAATTGAGAAATTGAAGAAAGCTCTTCGTGATCCTAAGAACGAACTGCTGCAAATCGACCCTCCCCTTCCACTTCCGCTTGATCCCGATGTTTCAGTTGTGGGATGCTATCCGGATGAGGCCAACGTGTTCAAGTCAACCTTATCTCCGCTGAACATCACTTTCAAAACGAGTGATGGAAAACGCTACCCGCTCCTCTTCAAAGTTGGCGATGACCTCCGTCAGGATCAGTTGGTTATTCAGATCATCATCCTCATGGACCGGCTTTTACAGAAAGAGAACCTGGATCTCAAGTTGACCCCGTACCGCATTCTAGCGACCAGTTCCACAGCTGGCGCCGTTCAGTTCATTCCATCCACTTCACTCTCAGCGGCCTCTGCCAAGTACAAGTCTATTCTGACATATTTGAAAGAGCATAATCCCGATGAGAATGAGCCGCTTGGCGTGCGGAAAGAGACCATGGACACATATATCAAGTCCTGTGCTGGCTATTGTGTGATCACGTATCTACTAGGTGTTGGAGATCGCCACCTGGAGAACTTGCTTCTGGCCCCGGATGGTCACTTCTTCCATGCCGACTTCGGATTTATTCTCGGCCGTGATCCAAAACCGTTTGCCCCGATGATGAAGCTGTGCAAAGAGATGGTTGAAGGAATGGGTGGCACTACTTCACCACATTACCTACAATTCAAGCAATACTGCTATACTGCTTACACGACTCTGCGGAAGTCCGCGAACCTTATCTTGAACTTGTTCAGTCTGATGGTTGACGCCAATATTCCAGACATCAGAGTTGAGCCTGATAAAGCCGTGTTGAAGGTCAAAGAGCGCTTCCATCTCGAAATGACCGAAGAGGAGGCCATACGGCACTTCGAACAGCTCATTGGTGACAGTGTCAATGCCATATTCGGCGTAGTCATTGATCGCCTTCATGAATTCGTTCAAGGGTGGAGAGCTTGAATGCAGTCTGATGCAATTTGGGCTGTCCAGAGTTCGATACGCAAGTATTCGTCCCTGGACAATGATCTTGCTCGCCTGAACAGAAGATAAGTGATATTGATCATATTCAGTTCCACGGATGCAGATAGTTCCATATTTCCACTATAATGATACCCCCTTTAACTATCATCTGTCAATATGCTTTATTTTAAAGATCTGTTCAATTCCACAGGCAACAAATTGCAGCCAAAGATGGCCAGTCATATATTCTAAAGATAGGAAAAGTGTGTGCAGACACCAGGAATGAGTTCGAATCCCCAATAGAAGAACGGTTATCATCTCCGATCGCGACCATTCTCCTCATCGGGTAGCTCCCGCTCTTCCAGCTCAATCCACTCCTGGCCTGCACCATGCTGCGCGGTAGCCCAAGGGCGCTGCAAACCAATATCCGCTTGAGTATCTGCGTCTACAGCTCCGATCTTGCTAGGAAAAGAGCGACCTTCTGCCACCGGCGTTTCTCGTCGAAGCACTCCGTTGGCTGATGACTCTTCGGATGGGAGGCCAGACAGCTTTTCAGCATCCTCATCATCTTCGGGGGTTCCCTCACGACAAGCCCATGCATCAACGAATCGGAGGACCTCACGCGGCCACCAGTTCTTCATGACTAGAAGTCGAAACGGAACGAGGGCAATGATGAGTACTGGAAATGCAGGGGCAGCTCGAGTGAGAGTGACGATGAAGATCACGATCGTGATGACAATTTGCGATATGGTGTAGAGATGGATCGCAAAGTAAGATGAATTCTTGGTCGGGCTTTCCATCACGTTGTGATTCTCCGGGTCTTTGTGAAGGGACTGGGGTAATGGTGGAAGTTCAGATGGGGGCGTGAGGAGGTAGAATGTTCGATAGAGAATTGGACTGAGTGAATGGACCATCAGCAATGTTGTTTAGTATCCGGGCGAGATGTATTTAAAGAACTCACTTGACGGAAAGGCTTTGCTCTCCCATGAAGAGGAACAGACCAGCTAGAACACTTGTCGGGGTGAGACCGAGGACCTTCATGAACGGCGGGCTGATGAACAAAAGGATGGCGCCTGAGTGAAGGAATGACGACCATCGTTGCTCGTATACCTGGCGCACTTCACGGGTTTCGACCTTTTCCTCGCCGTCCACGATGATCGTCTTCTCCTCTTTGACCGTGTGCATAAGAGACTCCGAATGTAAAGGGGCCTGCGGCAAAAGACCATTTGCTGGTGGAATTCCCAGAATGCCGCAGAGAGCGGTGGTAGTTCCCAGTAGCACGATATCCCAGGCAAACCCTCCAGGCTTGCGTGTACCATAACGGTCAATGGTGCAAATGATGGAGCTCACTTCATGGTCAAAGAAGAACAAGATGGTAATGATTAGACCAGGGATCATCGCCGCAAAGATCCAAGAGATGGGTAGCTTCCAGAATTCCACGAAAAAGATATCTCGACCGGGAGACGTCGGTCGGAATGACGTGCTCACTGCCAGCGTCATCTTGTCCAAATTGGCGAGTTCTCCAACATGAGGCAGGCCGATAAAGACAATGATAGAGATGGCAGCAGCATATTCGGTCAGCAGAAGACGGAAGTATCGATGAAACAGAGGGCGCCAACTTTCTGCTGTGGAGAGGAATATGGCCAGGAGCATTGTGCCTACAGCCCCAATCACCGCGTACAGGAACGCAGCAAAGGACAAGCTATCATGAGCTCGTTCTAGCTCCTGAACAGCCTTGTGAAAGTAAATGATGCTGTTCAATAGTGAGAAGATCTCTGTGGCGAAAGTTGTCACATATCGCATGGTCCAATCGTGGGCATTAATGATTGCCAAGATATAATGCATCCAAGCAGAATGGATTAAGCACCATGCCATGAACGGCAAGAATGGTATCTGTGTGGTGTAGACAGTCAGTTGGTGTTCACGGACCCAGACTAACAAAAAGATTGTTCTTGCCCTACCTGAAACGTATCGATACACAACGAGTAGATGTTTTCTGCCAAGACAGAGAATGGGCCGGTTACTCCAAGGATCGTGAGCGGCTGAATAGAGAACCTGACACAACGGATCAATATCATTACTCATTGAGAGCATGGAACTCTCGTATATTCACTTACAAGGAGAAGATGATACCGCACAGGCCAGTACTGAACACGACCTCAATTGTGCCCCAACTCTTGCCGGTAAGCACATACAAGTCGCTGGCAAAGGTAATTCCTGGCAGGAGGTTGGTGAAGAACACGTAGACAGCACTGGCAAAGATCAGTTGATTGAAAACTGTCCAGTCTGAGACATATCGTCTGCGCAAGTTGACAAAATCTTGCTTCACTAGGCGAAACGGTCTAAGAGGCCCTCCGCTGGCGATTGAGCCTCGTAACTTTCGAAAGGGCCTTGGAGTGTGCTTGGACGGCGTAATGATAGAGTGAGCATCTGGGTCGTCTTCATTCTCATCTGAGTGGTCACCATTCTTTCGACGCTTCTGTGTCTTTCTTCTCCGCCGAGGTTTGGAGCTCTGGCGGACTGAAGACGAACGCGTAGATGGAGGTCGGAAGGCGGATATCAGAGACATTGAAGAGTAAGTCTTGAAAGTCCGGGTTTGAAGTCAGTCAACAAAGTTCGAGATTCTGCGAGAAAGCGAGAAAGCGAGAAAGCTACGTGAGTGCCTGCTCAAAGTGACAATCCATTCCAGATCCCCAACGAGCCGATTCGACACGCTCGAAGACCTTTAGCTAGTATACTGATCAGATCTACTTCAAGTTTCTTGCGCTCAAGCCCCCCGCGTCATTTCCGGATCCACTGCCAAGACTCGGTGAAGAAGCATAATCAGACACCGCTCCAGCAACCGCCTTGCGATTTGCCTGGCAGTTTGTGTTGTCAGTCACTTGCGGTGCCCTCCTTGCTCCTTAGTAGGCCTCTACTCGCAGCACCGCGCAAGCCGGAAATCCTTCGAATGATGACCTAGAGTCAGTATGTCGAATATGGCTCAATTCATTCCGCGTCAGGTCTTCCCTCACTATGGGGCGATTCCTCGGTCATACTTCCTGGGACATCACCGCGCTGGCCTGAGCAAAATGAAAAACATGCTTTCGTCAATAGACTACGTTGTGGAATGTCGCGACTATCGGGCCCCTGTCACTTCTATTAATCCCATGTTCGAGGAAGCTCTAGAAAACAAAAGAAGATTGATTGTTTACACAAAACGAGACCTTGGTAGCGTACCGAACTCACCTACACAAAAACTTGTAAGCGCTGCAAATCCTGAACGCGGACTGGCAAAAGCATTCAATTAATGGACCACTCGCCAGATCGAGAGAAAAGTGCGAAATTTTGATCGGAAAAGCGCAGTCTTCTTTGTCAGCACATCTTCTCGCGTTGATGTTACACCGATCCTTCGACACCTTCGAGACGATGCGGAGGGCCCTGATAAGCTGGTGGGATGCCGAGTGCTCGTGGTGGGTATGCCGAATATTGGAAAATCAACCCTCATCAATCACCTCCGCAACTTTGGCGTGGGCAAGGCAAAGGCCTTGAAGACTGGTGGTCAGCCAGGTATCACCAGGAAAATTGCCAGTCCAGTCAAAATCATCGAGCGTGAGAGCGGGTCTCACGTTTATGTGCTCGACACGCCGGGTGTCTTTATGCCATACGTTCCAGATGCCGATAACATGCTCAAGCTAGCATTGTGTGGCTGTGTGAAAGATGCAGTGATATCTCCGATCACACTCGTTGATTATCTCCTCTACCAGATCAATCTCCACGATACGCAGGCGTACAAGCGGTGGTCTGAACCCACAAACGAAGTGATGCCTTTACTTGAGAGATTTGCTCAACAGACAGGTCTCCTGGGCAAAGGTGGAGTTCCAAACATAGATGGTGCCGCTTTGCACTTCATTCAAAAGTGGCGAGCCGGTGACCTCGGACGGTTCATACTGGATGATCTGGACGCAGAGCAACGGCGCCGCGAAGATCCCAATCAACAAGCCCGGCTGAGTATGTCCCAAGCCTTGAAGGTTGAAAGAAGAAATCGCAAACAGTGGAAGGCGAACCCTCCGGGCAGTTCTAGCAACTTTGAATAATCGATGGACTGGGCCAACAGGAGAAGTGAGCTCTCTCAGAACGAATTAAGTGCAGCGAAATAGGGAGTATTTTGGTATGATTGGGGAAAAATAAGAGTACGATCAGCAGAAATATCAAATGACCCTCAACCGGCAAATATTTTCACGAGGGTTCCCATCCTGCAACGCCGAAGTAATATGAGATATGCGAAATGTGGGCGTGAAAAGCTGGGCATACGCAGCGCATCAGCCAAAGATCAAGAGATCTTTTGAAGAAGGCGGTCTCGCCGTCTGTTGACGAGTTCTTCTTGCACTTCTTCTAACGAGGGAAGTCGCCATTCCACCCCATCTCCAGAGTCTCCTGGAAGCGGTTCCCAGCCATCCTCGGCATCGTCATCGCCCTGGACGCGCAAACCTTCCACCGCTTCTTTCTCTTTCTGCTTCTCGTATGCAAGCAGTGTGCCGTCTTCTTCATCTAGTCCGTAGCCGAAGTAGTTTGCATTGACCTTTTTCGTTGCGATGTCCCCACCACGGCCGGTCCCTGTACCTTCTTCTTCCTCCGGTGGCCCTTTGCCGCGACGCGCTGCGGCTTCAAACATTTCCTTCACACCGGGTAGCTCTCTGGCACGACCAAAGTACCGATAGCCCTTGCCTCCACCGGGAATCTCGCGCCCTTCATCATCGTAGACTCGACCCGATCCGCGCATGTAGTTCGGTCCACCAAGATTGCGAATCTGCATTTCCCATGCCCATTTCTCGCGCATGAGCTTGTTGATCTCGTCATTCAGATCGCGAATCTGGTAGTCGCTGAGGCTCGGTTCTTGAATGCGCGACACCTTGCGGGAGATTTCTTTCAGGACCTGGCCACGCCAGCGCTCGCAGGTCGGAATCGAATCAACGCTGGTGATGTTCTTGGGTCGTCGTGTTCGTCCAACATCAATGATTCCCATATCCGCTGCCTGTTGCGCTCGAAAGCGGAACAGCATGGATTGGGCCTTTTCGCTGTTGCGAGCCTGTACATTGCGGGGGCAGTCATTTTAGTATCGGCGGCCTTGATAACGTATAGAAGTGAAGATAAGGCAACTCCAAAGCTGCTAGAGCGATCGTACATACCATTTTGACGATCCAGCAAGGTCGATGACCCAGTGATGCTTTTGGAAGGTGGTGGGAGGGATCCGAACGTCAGACCCAGGTCTTGACAATCGCATCTTGAGGTCCGGCGCCAAATTGGCGTTTACCGCGCGGCTATCACGTGGGTCGCTCTCGGCTGGTAAGCACATAAAGCTTTCAATGCGGTGAGATGAACCTACTACGGTCGAGTATCGCGTTGCCTTGCCATACGTGCTTTGTCTAACGATATGCAGGCCCAGATCTCAGGTAGAAAGCAAAGTCGAAACAAGACTTCTTGTTGCTTGGTATTGGGTTCTGTCAATGTGGAATTGACTATTCTGTGGCACTGTATATTTTCCATCCCTCGCTATCTCCTTGAGCTTGCACCGACAACTCCTCTCACAGGCGCAAAAATATTCTTTGAACACCGAAACAAAAATTTGATGACCTTACCTACCCAATGCCCGTGGCTCAAAAGACTATCTAACTCAACTGAATGACCAAGAGCTCCTCCAGAAGAAGCTTGTTTTCAAACCCTAGAACATCCGGCCTTACTCAAGGTCCCATACCCAGCCATGTTAGCCTGGGTCTTGATGCGAATGGTCACAACGACATACCTGGTGATAACCCATGGCCGCGTAAGTGGAGGAATGAGGCACATTTGTGTATTGGGAGGAGAGTGCCCTATCTACATCCATTAATATAGCTAGACATGAGTTCTGGCCGACTAAGGTTCCAGTTGGGAATAATTACTCCGCACTTGACATCAGCCGAGGAACAGGAGAGTGACATTGTCGAGAGTCAGCTTAATTCATCTGATGCCATGAATGTCCGACAGTGAGGCGGAATGCCAGATACGAAATATATGGACCCACAAGATGAGGACCAGAAGTGAAAGGAGACAGAAATGTGAAATTAGGTAATGCGATCATTATCGAAGGTGAAAATGCCTTAAGACCAGGGACTAGAAGCGCTGTCCTATCCTCGAAATATGCCAAAGCAAGATTGCCACCCGAGACAGGAACTCCGAGAGGTCCGAGAGGGAACAGACGATGATACACAAAAGAACCCAGCCAGGAAGTAGACAAAGCGAGGCACTCGCGGAACACAAAAAGCTTGAGGGACACTCTCCAGGATGTGCCCAAGACATGAATCAAATTACATACCAGTTACCACTCCTCCGGAAAACCAAACGCAATAAAAAGCACAAAAGCCAAACATGCAATTCAGTCAAAATCAGACAGCGCGAAATATTCACAGGAATCCTTTCGTGTTGCTAGGCTTGCGCTGAGGTGTAGAGTCAAAACCATAAGCGGCACTGCCGCGTCGACTGCCAGTCTCGCTGAAAGCCGTCATGGGACGACCAATCGAAGCGCTGCTACGCATCGCTTTGAGATTCTCGAGCTCGCGCTCTAAGAATTGAACCTTTTCCCGTTCTTCGCGAAGATCGCGTTCAGCACGCCGAGCTTGCAATTGCGTCTCGGTATCGCCTTGCTGAAGTTCCTCGATGTTCTTGAGCAGTCTTTCGACCCTGTCTCGGGCTTTGTTGACCTCCTCAGTGAGCTGCACATTCATCTTGTCTCGTCGTTCAATCTGAGACTGCAGGTCTTTGACCGTGCGATCAACATTGCGAAGGGAGCGTTGTTCGGCGGTGTGCTTGCTCTCCTGTTCCTCAAGATGTGTCTCCAACTGTGAGACAAATTAGTGACTGCTACTAATCAAGGCCTCGATTCCTGTGACTTTACTTACCTCCTTGATACGTTTGTGCAGGAAACGAACATCTTGGCTGCCCGAAGAGTAACCTTTGGTCTCCAAATCAACACACCGTAGTTGCACCTCTTTCAGCTGCTTCTCTAGTCCAGCTTTCTCCTTGAAGAGTTGAGCATTGGTCTCTCGCTCGACTGTCAGCTCCTTCTGCATCTCAATTGCAAGGGCATCAGCACGGCGCATCTTGTTAACTGCGGCAGAAGAGACATCCTCCTGCTGAGCAAGTTTCGACTTCAACTCGAGCAATTCGCGATCCATGCTAGCAGCATTCCTCATTGAGGGGCTCTCACCCTTCGCCAGATCTTCGAGACGTTCACCGGCTTCGGCCAATCTGCCCTCAAGCATCTTCTTGTCCTTGAGTAGTAAGTCGCGTTCGGCGGTGACATCGTCGATCGACGTGCGCAGTGACCGGACTTGCGTCAGCAGTGACACAACTTTAGTTTGAGCCTCACTATGTGCTGCGGCAGCTTCGTCTCGAGAGTTAGCAATGTCCTGCATGGCAAGTTCCAGGCGAGCCTTCTCTTTGGCCCAGGTCGAGCTGTTCAGAACCTCGTCATCCCATTTACTGCGGAGATCCTCGATTTCCTCGCGCAAACGTGCATTTTCACCACGGACATTGAGGAGGCGCTCACGCTCCATCTCAAGTTCGCCATTGATGGTAGAGAATTCGCGTTGATACTTCTGACGAGTTTGCTCCATTGAGGTCTCCTTGTCCTCAATATCAATAGCCCGCTGATTACGGTAATCCTCGAGCTCATTCTGAAGTCGCTGTTTGGCTTGCAAGGCACCTTGGAGCTCTGCGGCCTGATCTTCCATGCGAGCTTCCAAGGATTGAGTCTGACGCTGCAAATCCTCAACAAGTGCATCCATTTCCTTCCGTTCTGACATGATATGAGCGCAGGTATCTTCGGCTTCCTGACACCTTGACTTTGCGAATTGTTCGGCCCGGCTTGCCTTCAACACGGCGATCTCTGCTTGCTCCAGCTTGCTGAAGTACTCGTCGGCACGTGATTTGAAAAGACTCAACGTAGATTCAAGGTCGGCAGTACGCGAAGTCTCTGCATCCAATCGAATCTGCAGCTCAGAAAACTCTTCCAGAAGCTGGTCTCGACTGGCAAGGTCTTGCTCTCGGGATGTCTGAAGCTCTAGAGTCTCAGACTTGGCATCGCGAAGCTCAACCTCAAGTGTCACTTTGGCCCGTTTAAGCTTCTCATACTGCGACTTGGCCTCGCTGAATTCTGTCAAAGCATCATTGTGAACCTTGAGCAAGGACCGACGAGACTGCTCCTGTGAGTTGATAAGATCGTACAGCTCCTCGTGAGACTTGGCTTGCACGTCACGCAGAGAAAGCTCGCCAGATCGAATGCTCCTTTCCAAAGCGGATACCTTCTTAGCGGAGTCATCAAGCTGTCCATGAAGTCGGCCATTCTCGCGCTCCAGAAGTTGCATTCGTCGAACAGAGGGACTCTCGTCTTGCCAGATATCGCGACTAGGAGTGAACTGCTGAAGTTGACTTTGAAGGTGCTTGTTTTGCATCTCAGTCATTTGGAGCTTGTTTTGCAGCTCCTCGATCTCTCCCGCCGCATCCATGCGTTTCTGGTAACCGAGAGTGTCAACTGTCCTGTCCGACCTGGCGGAATCGTTGGCACCTTCATATACATTGTTGTAACGACGGTGCGGTGTCGACGGGTTCGAAACCCTCTTGAGAGCATTGTCCGAGTTCTTCCGTAGATGAGTATGGCCACGGTTGCTCACTTCATTCTGATCGATCTCTTCAAGCAAGGCGCGCTTCGAGGACGAGTACTTTGAGTCTAGTTCCCTCATTTCGTCGGTGTGGCGACGACGCATCTCTGATAATTGGTTCTCAGCTCGTGCGTACTTTTCCTCTGTGACCTGCAGTTTATGTTGCATTTCATTCAGCAATTGAGCGAGGTCAACTTGCTTAGATAGGTGCGGCTGCACGGCCTCCCAGGACTCTTTCGGTTCCGAAGCCTCAGGCTCGAAAACCCTGTGGAGAGCAATCAGTTGGCGATGAAGACTTTCAATCTCTTTATTTGCCTGGTCGAGAGTAGTCTGCGTCTGCCGAGTGTTCGCCTGTGCCTGACCACGAAGCTGTCTTTCAGTCTCCAGATTACGGTTCACTTCCGCAAGCTGAAGATTTGCAGTGGAGGCAGCTTTCTCAGCGTTACGACTGTTCTTTTGTTCCCGATTGACCTCATGGTTGAGATCCTCCAGGCTCAGAGACAGCTTTTCCTTCTGCTTTTCTAGACTTGTAATTGTCAGCTGAGAGTCACCAAGCTGCTTTTGAAGTCGCTTATTGTCCTCCTCGAGCCTTTCCTTCTCCTTCTGAAGATTTGACAGTCGCAGTCGATTACTGTCGCTGGCCTTAGAATTCGACCGAGCGATGTCAAGATTCTTTTGCTGAATCTTGGTCAAAAGAGCGCGGTTATCGTTCTCTGAAGCTGTGAGGCGGCCTTTGAGGGTGACAAGCTCCCTTTCCAGACGCGCCTTATGCTGATCGTGGCGAATGCGGAAATTGTCAGATTCAGAGATTGCATGCTCCAGCTCCTGGACACGGACCGAAAGCTGATATCGTTCCGCCTCAAGATCGTCGAGTAGTTGCATTTTCTCTTCCAGATCAGTACGCATACTTGTTATGCGATCCTCCGATTGGTTCTTCAGCTTCCGTTCGATTTCAGCTTCTGCATTCAAGCGCGCATTTTCAACAGCGGTGAAACGCTCTCGCAACTTGATGAGCTCTGACTGAAGCTCTTTTCTCGATGTTTCCGCAGCCAGGCGAGCCTCATTCGCGCGACGAAGGCTGTCTTGTTGGATGTACATTTCCTTCTCGATCTCGATTTTAGACTCGTTCAAGGCGGCGTATTTGTCGGTCAGCTCGGCCAAATTGTGTTCAGCAAGCATCTGCACATCATCTCTGGACTGGCGCACTCGACTGAGGTCTGCTTCAGTCTGGAAAAGTTGAGCTTTGAGATCATGAACTTGCTGCTCCAGCAGCTTTCTACTCTCGCCAGCTTCGACATCCTCGCTCCTCTTTTCTTCGAGCAGCCGCTTGACATCAGCAGCCTCACGCTCGAGTTGAGTCTTCTCAGATCGCATGGCATCTCTCTCGGCCTGCACCTCGCGAAGTCGCCCCTGCATGCTGTCGTGTCGATTTACCAGAGACTTCTTTTCAGCTTCCGCACTCTGTCTATCCTCGTCACACTTTTTCAGATCGTGTCGGAGAACTGCCATTTCACTTTCCTTCCGGCGAAGCAGGTCCTCATAGCTTGTTGTAGTGGACGACAAATCAGTCATCTGCCGACGAATTGACTGATTCTCGTTCATGGTTTCGCGGAGCTCTTTCTTCGTCTTCTCAAGCTCCTTTGAAGTAGACGCCAATTTGACTTCAAGATCTTGATCCGTTTTCAGCAGCTTAGCCTCAAGATCATGAAGCTTGCGCTCCTTGAGACTAAGATGACTCTGTAGCATTTTCATTTCTTGCGTAAGCTCCTGTATAGCAGCGTCCTTGCCGGAGTATTCTCCTTCAAGAGCGGCGATTCGAGAATTCAGCTCTTCGACTTGGGCTTGAAGAGTGTGCTTCTCTGCTTCCAGCTTCTGGATGATAATGCCCGCCTGCTCAAGCTGCGTGATTCGAAGTTGTAACTGCTCGTCTGCCTTCTTCTTGGCATCGACCAGGTCATCCAGCTGCTCTTCGAGCTTCTCTTGATCGGCAATGGCCTCAGCTAGCTTCTCTGCCAATTCAACTTCTCGATCTTGTAAGCGCCGGAATATTTCCTCTTTGTCCAGGGCGAGGGCTCGTTCGCTTTCGAGGGTCTTCTGGATTTTTTGGATTTCCATTTCAGTGCGCCGTCTTTCCTCGTCGAGCTTTTGACGATCAGACATTTCTTGCTTCATCTTCAACTCCAGTTCCTTGATCTTGTCGTCTCTTTTCTTAACCTCCTTGGCGGTCCTCGTATCACCAAGAAGTGGTCTCATCTGAGAAAATAAGCACCACCATGGGCTACTCTTCAAGTCAAGGTATGCACGGAAATTTTGCTGGATGATACGAGTTGCCTCGGCACGGTATAGTCGCTTGTTGGAAATGCGCCGCTGCACAAAGCCACGAGCAAGGGACTGGAAGCGTGTCATGATTGTTCGAATCAGCTGGTCGCGCTTCTCTTCCAGGTCGGCAAGAACACCTGCACGGAAAAAGACTTTGGTACGTCCGACTCTGTACCAAGCCTTGTCCATGCCCAGTTTCTCTAACATCAGACGAGCCGCACTCTGGCCTTCCAGATAGCCCTTCGGCATGTGCTGACACAGGACCTCATATCGTTGACGGAACTCCGCAAATGGCAGTCGATTTGGGAATCCGGTCCGAGCAATTCTGATTCCCTCCAACACACCATTGCACCGTAGTTGGTCAAGTACCAAGGGGGCATGGAGCATCTTTGGACGCTTTTTGTGGTTCGGCAATATGCACCGAACGAAATGTGGATGTGTCGAGTGAAGCTGTACCATCAAGCTAGACAACTGCTCCTTGTGTCTTTGGGCGACCGTTCGAAACAGCCCTTTCTTCACACGACTTCGGGGTTGGTCGCTTCCATCCTCCACATCAGCACAGTCCGCGAACAGGTTTGCCACATGTCCGTTCTCAGAGACCGCAAGAAGCCGAGTAATATTGTCGTTCATCGGATCTTTATTCTTCTCCAACCAGTCGTGTGTAGTGTATTCAACTTCGGCAGCATAGTGGGTAAGAATGAAACCCTGGTTCAGGCGAGACGCACGGTATTTGGGAGTCTTTCGATCCCAAAGAGAATGTAACTTCTCCGTGAAGGATTTGTCCGTGGCTTTGGGCATCACACTATCCTCATCAAGGCATGAAAAGATGCCAATCGGATTTGTCAACTCGATCAGATCAATTGTTGGCTGCAAATCCCTGCCAAAGTCGATGAACTGCCACTCAATCTGCTCTCGCGCATACTCTTCCTGTTCAAGTACAAACATGTGGTGGTTGAAGAATTGTTGCAATTTCTCGTTGGTGTAGTTGATGCAAAGTTGCTCAAAACTGTTGTTCTCGAAGATTTCGAAACCAGCAATATCAAGAACTCCAATAAAATAGTTCTCCTCAGTCATTGAACGACCCAGCTGCTTGTTGATCCGAGTCACCAGGTCGCCAAACCCGCGTTCGTAGATACCCTTTGATAGGGCGTCCAAGGCGAGTCGGACTTGATCGGGGGTCTGGACCTTTTCCACCCATTCTCGGCCAGCTTTGACTCTTGGATGAAGTAGGCCTTTGATGAACGGTTCCACTCGGATACCCAGGAGCTGGCAAGCTTTCTCCACACTTTCGATGCCATCCGGGGCCAACGAAGCCTGATCCGCCCGTGCGCTTTCCTTGGCTACAGTCACGTTTCCGAGGTGAAGAACTGCAGCAATTGTACGCAAGATACAGAGCTGATCCTCATCCGTGAAATCCATCACGTGGAAAGCCTCAATTAGAGAGTTCCACTCTTCTTGGTCTGAGACTCCCACAATCGACTCGTTGCCATCCCTCAAGTATGCAAAGTCTGTTATTTGAAGATCGTTTAGCAGGAGCTTTTCGCGAAGTCCCTGATCCGAGCCTTGGAGTAGCTGGTAGAAGATATGGTAATTTCGCTCATTCGAGTTTGGCTTGACCACTCGCGATTTCTCGAGCAAATACCAATCTATCCACGCGCCGCAAATTTGTCCTGATCGTGAAAACTCGATTCGAATGAATTTTCCGAATCTTGAAGAATTGTGATTGCGGACTGTCTGAGCGTTACCGAACGCTTCAAGAATTGGGTTTGCGCGAAGGATTTGCTGTGACAAGTTGGAAAGCTGCTTTGACCCTGACCGTCCGTAAGGCGTGTCGGAAGTCGCGACTGCTGCCAGATACTGAATGACCTTTTTCGTATTTTCTGTTTTGCCAGCACCGGATTCACCACTAATATCCGCTCATTAGCAATCTTGGTAGAGATGAGTAAGCACAACATTGCAGCACTTACGTTACAAGAATGCTCTGATTCTCCCCTTCCTCGACTAAATTTCGGAAAGCCTCGTCTGCCATGGCGAAGATATGTGGTCGAGTCTCCTCCCTTCCCCGACCCTTGTACATTTTAATATACTCGGTCGTATAAATTGGAAGAGGACAGTAAGGATTGATCGTCACCAAGAACAGTCCGGAGTACGTCTAAGGCATGTTAGTCATGGCAGGAGCACGGGTTTTTGACAGCAGCCGATCACTTACATAGATCAGGTCTGCCTGATATCGAGTGTGCAGATTGTGCACGACAGAGGCTTCATTTAGATGGGTCAGCTCCGCCATGTCATCTGCTTTGTCGAACTTCGCGGGGTTGACCTTGTCCACCTGGTCCGGGTCGACTTCGCGCTGCTACTATAGGCTTCAGTCTTGCTTTCACAGAGCAACGAGCGCGATGCGAAATGGATGCATACCTCGCCGTCATCTGTCTGCACCAGGAGGACGCCACCGTCCAGCTCCTCCAAGACAAGCCCACGCACAAATGCCTTCTCCGGGTCTCGAAGCCAAACATACTTGTTTCCCGAAAAATCATTATCACCTTCCAAGCCACGTATTTGATCTGCACCTCTTCTGAGCTCCTCTGATTTGATGAAGCTAGGGGCAAATGTGCCCGAAGATGCGTCTTTGCGGAGTGAGCTTGATCTTTCACGAGTCATAACAGAAGGTGAACGATTAGGCGTAAGTTGGGAAACCGAGGCATTTCGTAGATGCCCCCTGACAGATTCTAAACTGTACGAGGGGCTGAGAATTGCAGATTTGGGTCGCTGTTGTGAGACTGGAGCTGAAGACGGCGAGGAACGCCCAAACGGATTGGCGCGCTTAGGCGTGCTGTTGAGCTGGGAAGGAAGCATTGCGGTAGGATTGGGTTAGTAACACATTATCTGACGTCGTCAACGTATCCCATGTCCTCAGAATAAAAATAAGAGATATGCCCCTTTGGCAATATGAAAGCGCAAGTAGGAAACAAGTCCGTGTGCACGTAAACAAGTCGGTGAAAGTTGGACGTGGAACCGATCGTGTACCTTATGTGGGGAGCCCAGTGAGTGATGTAAAGCGGAGGGCTGACGCTGTTTGTTTACACTGCGTTCCTCGGGTGCCCGCCGATCAGCTGGTCTGTGCGGCACTCAACCCGCATCACGTGAACCGAGTCTTGGTTTTTCGGAGCGCTAGCCTGTGCTTCACGCCGACCTACTTTTCTGAGTCTAGATTTTGAGCGTCATCGGCGTCATTTGATCTGCCCTCAGCCGTGAATTTCCTTCGATATAGCCTCACTCGTGCCTTTCGTCTCCTGCAGTGTTTTGCTCGTCTGCCTATGTGATACTGGCACCTACTTTACGACCCAGATCAACACCGCGAAGTCCGACACTTCAGAATGGGAACATTAGAACCCGAGCTATCATAGGATTACCTCACACTGGTCAACTATCTTCGCGAATTCTTACTTCTTCCACCTTCTTGATTCTGCGCGCGAGCTATTGCGATGGCAAATCAACCGCCCCCTCCGTTTGGTAGCTACGACGACCAGGCCCAGCCGTGGCCATTTCCTTTCCCTCCTATGGTCCTCCCGACCTTTGCGACAAATTCAGACATCTTGTCCAACATACCCCCGATGCTGCTCGACCCTTCCCAGGCTTTTCAATTCGGCTTGGCCGGGATGAACCCAAGCCTTGGAACACCGGTGGCTGGCAACCGCAGTGGAGGGAGCATTCCCCAACCCACACAATTTCCCATCGCCGGCCCATATGATTTTTCACAGCTCCAGCTGCCACTTCATCAGATGGGCCCCGCTGCCAGGGTCCATGGAGCCTTGGGTCCAAATGCAGTTCCTGGATCTCCTGCTGATGCACGCGCCCCTCACATGCTCCGACCTGGAACACGCAAGCCTGAAGTTTTGCAAAACCAAAGTGACAGTGATCAGACACGTGACAATCCACCTTTCGAGGAGGGTGAGATTAGTGAAGGAGAAATAGGCCTTGAATCGCGGAGAATGGATGCCGTAGAACAACGGTCAGGGCCGCCAGTTGCGAAGCGCCAACGCCAACAACACGCATCCACAATCTCTTCGCCCTCATCAAGCTCGTCCCAAAGCAGTGCGCGTAAGTCTCTTTCTCAGATCACCCTAAGACCTTACCACGGGATCACAGCCTGATTCTTATAATACCCTCCAGCATACAATCCTCCACTTTCAGTTTCGATGGACTCCCAACCAGTCGATTCCGCTCCTGAATTACAGCGCAATTCCGCCGCCACGATAGCAGATGGACCAGAATCCTCACAGGCGGTCCCGCATCTTCGTGTCCAGGCGCAGGGTGCCCTTCTCAGTCTCGCGATCCATAATATTCGATTCAACGAGTTGGTAGCAGAAGGAATCAACCCAAGCATTCTAAGAAAACTGTATGAGGAAGTTGGCATCAGGGTCGAGGCTTCTCAGCCGCCAACACCGACAGTTAAAGTGACCGCAGAGTCGGTCACCAAACTGAGAGAAGATCACGCCGAAAGCCGAGCCGTGCCCAAATCCATGTCTACCAACGCACCACAGCCCGGCACGGTTCAGTCAGCTCCAAAACAACCCATGGAAAGGAAGGAGTTAATTGCTAAGATGCTGGCGGCTAAGGCTGCTTCAAAACCTTCCGAAAATGCAGCACCTAGCCCGTCTCCCTCATCTGCCGAAGCCGAAATAAAGACCAAAGAGAGCATTGTGCCAACAAAGGAGAAAAGCAAGGCCCAAACAGAGCTTGCGCGCCAGCGTATCGAGGAGCTTAAGAAGCAGGCATTGCTTCGAAGCAAGCTAAAGGCCCAACAAGACGCCCAAGACGCCCAGCATAGCCAAAATGTTCCCAGCAATCCCTCGCCGGTTGTAAATCATCCTTTACCAGTCCGCCCACCAGTGCCGCACAATTCATCAACCGCAGCAATCCCAGGCCTGTCTTTGACGGAGCACATATCCGATGGTGGGTCAAAGGGCGCGGATGAAGGCATTGACGTAAATGCTACTGATTCCACCTCACTCGACAGGTTGAAGCAGCGAAAGCGGCCACGAGCTTCGGATCTTGATGATTCTGGCGAGGCCGAGAATGGAATTTCTACACATGTCGCCGCACCTCTCTACAAAGAGTCAGACAGGTTGATTATTCATATTAGTGATGACGAATCTTTGTACGGGGACGACGAAGACGAAGAGATGGATGCAGATTCAAGTTCTGAATCGGAAACACCGAACAAGAATTCTAGCACAGCTGAAATGACCGCTTCTCAGCCAGTGCTACGTAGGTCTGCGTCGGGCACTGGCGCTTCCTCGACCCCGCAAGTCTCGGTACATGCCAACAGTGATCAAGAGCAAATGCGACGGAAAGCTCTCGAAATTCAAGCCTTGCATCGGAGAATCGCCGAACTTGAAGAGAGAAGGAAAGCGAAGCTCGCTGCAAGTCGAACTCAATCCCCGCACCCTGCGACTACTGCAGCTGGCACACCTTCAGCGTCTGGCGCTGCATCAAATCTTCCCGAAGACAGGAGCCCCGAAGATCAAGCGACTGAGGAGGTTGTAACACAACTTGCGGCGAAACGATCTCCCTTGGCTGCGCAAGAAGGTAAACTTCGACTTTGCAATATGTATATTGAAATCGTGCTGACCAAGACACAAGATTCGCCAAAACTCACCGTGTCCAGAAAATCGCCCGACACCCCGAGTTCAGATGTGCCAGTTACAATTCCAACCCAAGAAGAATCTTCCCTCGGTCGATCGCCTATGTCGGCCGGTTCCGCCCTTTTACAGGAAGAGTCAGAGGACGCCAGCTCCGGAAACTCCAGCTCCGAAGATTCTAGCTCGGACGACTCTGGCTCAGAGGACTCTAATTCGGAAGAGTCTGGCTCGGAAGAGTCACAGCTTGAATCCGGAGCAGATGTGTCGGCCTCCGAAAACCCTGTCTCCGACGATTCCAGCACAGAGAGTCAATCGGAGCAGGAAGACGGCGAAATGGAAGATTCTGAGACGTATGAACCTCCGAACACGGTCCAATTGGTACCAGATGACGATTCCATGGAAGTTGACCGTCTTCCCAATAGGACCTCGGAGGGCGGGGCGCCCGTACAACCCGCTGTATCGAGGGAAGTCAAAAATCCACATGGAGAAGATGATGAAGACTACGAACCGACTGATCTCAATGGCAATGACCTTGACATGTCGGATGCGGCGTCTATCTCAGATTCCGAAGTATACGAGCCACCCGAGCCTGAGACGGGACCTGGGTCTCCCCAATCCTCCTACAGCCCACCTCCTCCCGATTTAGCAGCCGAGCCCATGGATGTTGACCATTTGTTCAACTCATCACAAAGCCATGACTCACAAAACGCGATGCCTCGGATGAGAGACCAGGAGGCACAACCGGTGTATCGGGGTCCGGAATCCCAAATACTGGGTGTATGAACAACACCTCTTCACCAATAAAGTAGATAGTGGTCATGCACTAACCACTCTTAGATCAATACGCCATCGAATGCCACCGTTCCCAATTTTACATCCTACGTCAGTCCTTTGCGATACTTCAAGGCCTATCGCTACCATCCTCACTACACTGAAGAGGTTTCGGACGGTTACCGTTCGCTAACTTTTAGCAATGACATCTGCCCGATGAGATACCTTTGCAAGTATGAAATTTCTGGTGGATCGTGCAATGACCATTCGTGTCAATTCCAGCACTTCCGTGACATGAGTCTAAGCGGTGCGTCAAAACCTGCAAAAGCCGTACAGTCTTTTGAGACATCTCCCAATTGATTTCCGCCATTTCCTTCCATTGCCTACTTTACGTCGGCGTGTTTCACGGATCCTGTCTCTCTTTCACCTTTTACTTTTCCGAACGCCCTTCCCTCTCTTGCTACTGTTTCTTTGACCCCGTGCGCTTGCTGACCACAGTGCGATTAACCTTGGCAGATGATCAAATCCTCATTGAGATGGGCGCGGTCCGTGAAGGAAAGACCGATGAAGAGAAGGAAGCTTATCTCGCTGGTCTGAAGGGAATCATCAACGACATGCGGCGTGACAAGGTGAAAGACTTCAGCACCGTGGCTTCTGAGATAGCCGCGTACCGTAGGCGCTTTCTCCAAGACCCATCGCGTGTCTTGCCCCTGTAAAACCACCCATTCTCACCCCGAAGTATGCCGGTTCCTGGTGTCTTAGAGCGGATATTGACCAGGTGAGCCGGCTTTAAACCCTCTGGGAAAGCCTATCCTACTTACTGGCCGGCGTAAACGAGCTGTGCTTTTCCTGCAAGTATTCTTTCTATTTAACGATACCCGCTTCTTGTGCTTGGCCTCTCATGTCACGCGCTTCAAGCATGCCACTTACCTCCGCATTTTATCAATTTTATTCTTTCGTCCACTCCGGGATTTGTCAACACCCTGGTGTCTTGAAGGACGCCGCCCTCTTTTGAATGGCCTGTGACGTGCCCTGGGGGTCTCATTTTCGCAACTCTCAACCTCTTGCGTCAAGAGCCGTCGAGGTTTGAAGAGAAGAAAGAGTGCACAACAACAGACGACATTTCACACCCAGTCCTTGGTAGTATTTGTTTCTTACTGTTCAATAACAATGCTCAACTGATTCCTTTTGTGTCATAACAATCTGTAGCTCGCAAACATTTCCTTTAATACGGCCTCTATGGAAGCTGCCCATATCTTTCCGTCACTGGGAACATTGATGTCGACCGGGACTGTGTAGATACTAGATAGCGCCGTCATTACCTGACCAATGTGGATGATAAGTCGATAATGACAAGAAGAATTTAAATGTCGAGTCTGCATCTTTCGAGCTGTGGACGTCCCCAGTATTGAGCTTCCAGTCTGGGAGGTCATCGCCACCGGTCCAGTGAGACAAGCTCGATGGTTGGAACACAAGCCCCAAGAATCAATTACGCAATCTCGACCACCACCGTCGTGCAATACACGCCTCGGATAAGATCGTAAAAATCCTGTGTTGATGGCTTCCGATCATCTTCCTTTCACCTTTACACAGGACTTGGCCGAATGATTCCTTCGACTACATTGGTTCTGGCCCGCGATCCAAGCCAGTCACGGAACCGAGCAAGACTGTCCTCTTCCACCCTTGGCGGCGACAGAAAGAGCGTCTCGATTCCTGTAAATCAATTGTTTTTGACCATGGGGAACCGTAGGAGCCGATGTAATTTTCGTATCCGAGATGCGTTGGTTTGAATATCCAGACTCGTTGCCCAGAAAAGCCTTCGAGACAGCTTGACACAGGGCCAACTGCCCCGTTGCCAGGAAACAAAAGCGAATGACCAGTCCATCTTGTGCCGCAGCGGAGACGACTGCGTCCACGCGTTCAGCCTTGTAATAAAAACATGAAGTGATTTACACCGAGCGAGACCAAATGCGCGAGATTCGCAAGACTGGCCACGGCCTCCACGCCTGCAAATGAAGAGGAGGGATTGTCGCGTAGTAAGCTGGCGCTCTGCACGCCCATGGTACCGACACTGGAGGAAGCGCCCCAATAGAGACGAACATATTTCTTATGCCTCTTGTCTCCTGGAGTGTGGGCAGGTGATGGCAGAGAAGAGATAGATGGCTGTTCTCGGTGAGGAACACCCATGGCATCCTCAGCGCCGAGCGGAGCTTGCGCAGCAACAGGCAATATGGCCGCTTGATTCTGGGAAATGCCTGCGTTATAAACCGGTCTAGCGTATTGCTTTGCAATAGAACATTTCGCAAGAAAGATTCCATAGTCTCGATTGAGAAACATCCAGAAGAATGCAGCACAGGCAGCGACAAGACTCAGTCCCGGGTGGAAGGAGGGAATCGGCATCCTTAGGACCAGTTTCAAAAGAATATAGAGGCACAATTTTACCAATCTCGATGACTCAATGTGCAATATGGAAACCACTCATGTTGTGATACTGCGAAATGAAAAGACCCTAGTCTCGCATGATGCAGTCTGCCGGGTTCAAGGCCACGGATTCGATCTCTATCAGAAGCTACCCTGGACCAGGCTTGAGCGTAATTCGGGGCTCGTAAACAAGAGTCGAACCATTTGTCAGACACACGGCAGCGTGATGCGTTGCCATTGAGTCTGCCTATTTCATGACAAGTGGAACTGTGCATGAAAAGGTGAGGATAATTGTCCAATATTGACCACACGGAGACAAGAAGGCTGCGAATTGAGCAGGGGGCCGTCCAATGAACTTTAAGAACTTACTTCCTCCCTGAAGGCTGTGGTCTAGCTGAAACCTCAGCCATCTATACCTATTCCGTCCATAGCTTGAGAAGGAATCGCGCTTGAGTTGTGATGCCAGGTCGACGATCTCGGGGTCCTCAGTACCATAAATAATATCAAGCCTCGTCAACTCAGTCAGGTAAGTCGAGAATCCACCACTAATCAGCGTGTCGTCCATCCGATAGTCGGCTAGCGCGTGAAGAATTTTTGGCATTCCATCGGGCTGGGGATCGATTAAAGTCAATGGGGCGGAAGGTGGGTGACTGCATTATTGTTAACTTCACCGAGGGTCAGCTCAAAGTCAACTCAACGTGCAGCTGGAGGAATGGGGGTACTTGATGAAGGATTCTTAAGCGCTTACTAACTCCCCTCCAGACCAGTTCCTAGTTGATAATTTGCGCCTTTGAACGTCCCTGCTTCTGTTTCTTCCACGTTCAATGAGTAGTTGTAGATAAGCATTCTCAGGGCACATGCAATCGAGCTCGCTTGTTCTCCAGCAGCGTTTGCAATTTGAAGGTCGTCAGTCTGCAACGCAGTCATCAAGGCCGCACATCAGAGAGCGGGTGACCCGGGGGCCGTAGCCAGATCGTCGGCAGCGATCTGGACCTGGCTATTGAAACTGCAAGCTCCGAGATTTGAAGCTCAGTGCATCTTGGAGAAAGTTCAATTGACGCGCGGAAGTACCTAGTAGGTATTTAAAGCGCACGAGTCAGCTGACTTTTGCCACAGTGTGAAGGATGCGAAGCCTATGGAGTGAAATATAATCTCCAGCCTAGGGTCGCCGATTTCAAGCTCGCTACTAGACGATCAGGCCTTAGACATGAGTTCCTGCTACAACCGGGATTCTCCAAGACTCTCACAAGTTCTATTCAGATCTGTGATGCAGAGACGCGTTAACAGTCGAACGAGAAATGTCAAGACTTTGTGACGCAATACTAAGCCGGCGGCTTGTCAAGTCCGAATGATGCAGTGATGGTGGAAATCAATTTCAGACTTTTGGGACCCTCATTCCAGGAGGGTGTTGTTCTCGCTATGAGTCACTCTCTTACTCTTGCTCTTGCACTCTTTCCATTTCTCCCTCTCGTGGGCAGAAAGAGAGGGCTGCAACAATCTCCAGGCTTGCAAGGCGAAGTTCTGGTGTCAACCAAGTTATACCATGTTCCTGAACGACGATATCCCTATCTGATGCATGCTACCCTGGCTATGGTGCTGGCATATGACCGCTATTCAAACAGCAGCTCCGAATCTCGTCGCACCCTCCGCAGCACAACTCTCTTGCACATGCAGCTTGGCAGGAGGACCATCCGCGCCCACAAAAAAGACACCATCTGGGGCACAGCCGCAGCCCAGGTGGTCCTGACAATTGCCGCCCTGGAAGCTTGAGCCCCCGCGGAATCTTGGCCGTTGAGTGCTTGATTTAAGTTTTCGGGCCTGGACTGGGTCCAGATGAGTGAGGGCATAACGTCCCTCTGGAACATCGTGAACCCGCTTCGGCCGGACAGTATCTTTCACGCCATGGCTCCAGCCCTGCAGCAGATGCCGTTGCCTCTTCCAGAAAGAAGCAATCAATGGCATATCGCCCGTTTGGGTGACCATATGTGTGCTTCAAGATTTGATCACTGTAAATGAAAGTTCACACTTGCATGCTGCTTCTGCGCTCTCCGTGATCATGGATGTACCGGATCAGCAGCTTACCTATGGACAGGTGCAACTGTTTATGTCGCATTCATGGTCCGTTTCAGGATCTGCTTTGTGGGAACGGCCCGGCCGCGCTACTGCTACTCTATTTGTGGTTCGAGACGACTGGGCGAAGCATCTGGTGGTTTGGATTGAGAACAAGGATCGAGTGTCCCGCTAATCGTCTGTATCTGCGACAGAACCATCGTGCGAATGCTGCAGTGCAGGCGTATCTCGATTTAGAAATTGATTGGTCAGTCGTTATAGGACATCATAACGCGATGCAGACAAGGAATCGAGGTGACACGTTAATGTCACAGAAAGGTCTCGATGAAAGTTCCATTCAACCTTGGTGGCTTTCTCCGGCAATGAAAGGAACTCTGAAGATCATCACTGCGTCCACCTCATCATGCTGATGATAGACGACCGAGATGGCCGGCTTGTTCAATGGCTCTGGGATTCGAACACCTTCATGTATTTGAGCCCGTTTGATACCACGCCAGAAGAGTTCCAAAGACAAGCATAATGCCAGTTTCTTTGCGAATCAAGATCACGAGTAAGGAAGGTGTATAATGAGTAATGGGCGCTGGGCACTGGGCACAGCCCTGCGCTCTTACGAGAAGACTAAGCTCGAATCAACGTTCGTTCTCGTATCGAGGTGTCCATCAATCTCCAGGCACGGATGTCATCACCAAAGTTTTGATTGATGAGTAGGCACTGGGCAGTGGGCACAGGGCAACAGGACGTCCATGAGACCTTCTAGCGTTCGATTCACCCTGTCGCTTGGACTCTCATCTGAGACACTGGGGAAGAGCCTGTGAGTGCCAAGATCCGGAGCTGGGTGGTGTTCGGGGCGTAAATGATCATCAATTGACGGATCACTTGGACTGTAGAAGAGGCCCGTGTCGATTGTAGAGAGGCGGTATTCGTGACCAAGGATCACCCGGGGGCCCTTGTGGGTTCAAAGCACAGCCTCAACCGGGGCAGTGGGGGGAATCTCGGGACATCAACTCAGGACGGACAGGATGACACAAATTGTACAGACCCTAGAGGGCCAGAATGTCGATTTTCTAGATGTTGCCGCAGTACCCGATCGGAGACAGAGAGTTGAAAGCTGAGAGGGTGACAAGACGGCCTATGTGTGAGTGTGAGTCAGAAGCGGTGAGATGTATGGGAAGAGTGATATCATCATTATTGTGGTGGGTTTTCATCTGTTGTTAAAGATCACGTTTACGTTGGTAGTAGTAGTTAGTTATCATGGATATGTAGTAGTACCGTCGTTCTCACTCTAGGAGGGAGGCTTAGACAACCTCAAAACAGGAAACAATGCTCCACTGCAACGATCCATGGACTCATCAATTCGGAGCGGCGTGGCTGAGAGTCAAGAGTCAAGACCCGATCGATTGGGGGGGGGTGGAAACGTGCATCACCGACTATTCGGAGAATTAATCGACCTTCTGGTGCACAGACTCGGCGGCAGAGCCAAAAGGTGACTTTGTTACTAGCATTGACATGTGACGAGGTGGCCAAAGTATGAGAGTAGCCACGATCGGTGAGAACGAAGAGACGTGAAGATTCGTGCATTTAGTACACCGGCCTCAATGGAATTTTACGATGATCTGACGATGCAGACACACGACTCGACTGGAACCAACAGTCGGATCACTACTGTCAACCTAGCCCATTTTGATCTATTCTGGCAGTCGATGTACTCGAGAATGTAACTGAGCCAGCAACGACGGGGACTCCAAGAATCAGTCGGGCACTTGATCAAGTTAGGGCAATGTGTGGGCGCATCTGGAAGGGTGCACAGATGAAGATCCTCTCTCCAACGATGCCCGGAATAACGGCATTTGGCGAGTTGGGTCGATAGTGAGCAGTGCGCAGTGAGCCCTGAGCCGTGAAGCCGGAAGACGGAAGACGGTGGAGAGCAACCTCACTGCAGTCTGCACTGTTCACTGCTCAGTGCTCACACGCGGCGATAACTCCCTATGACAGCCGCACCGCCCTTCTGTAGAGAGACCCGTAGGGCTGTCGCACGTGAAACAGCGGTCTTCTGTGCATGCTTGGCTGATCCCTGGTGGAGAAGAGGAAGGGTAAAGAAGAAAATAGCGGGCCTAAGTTTGGCTTGGACTTGGGGAACGCTTCGACCAAGAGTCCAAGACCAGAATCCAAGCATTACCCGGATTTCTGGCGGTGGGGGCGGGCGCTTCGCTCGTCGATGGCTCCATGGCGACTTGGCTTTCGCTCCTCTGGGCATACATTGCGACTCGGCTTAAACCCAAAGTCCAGTTTCCAATTGCGTTCAGGATCGATAAAGCCGAGATGAGAAATCAGTCAGGAAGATTGCGATGTCAGATAGTTCGGCGTAGATCCACGTCGCATACCCAAAATAAACTTAGGGGAGCACCGTCTTGCAAGGCACACGGGTACAGTACTACCTCACGTCATCTTCAACTTCGGTCTGGAAGCCGCCCGCTGCGAACCTGAACCTGTCCATTGCACTTCCAAGTCCCTCACTCAGGAAAGCGTCCACCCGTCAGAACATTATTGTCGACGATCTCCATTCCGTGAATCGAATGACTCAGAGCAAGACCGAATGACCGACCCTTCAGTCGAGTCAAAAATAAAACCCAACGCTTTATGTTCCCTGGTCGAATGCTGCATGCAAAAGGACCCCCCGGGGACCCCGTTTGGTCGAGGCATGCGGCTCTGAATCCTGTGGCCGGGGAGAGGCTCCATTTTGGGGCTCGAGACCGGGGTCCTGATAGGCTCTCCTTTTCAAGATGAACGGATGATGACTCGATTTGTCTTCTGCAGGGCGACCACTCTGCAGGGCGCAGTTGTCTGCTTGTTGGTAGACGAGTTCCACTCACTGTTGGTTCGGGGTCCAAATGCATGCAATCTAGATTGGTACATGTCAGGTCAAGAAATAGGTTTAACGGGAAATCGCAAAAGCTGGAGGCAACAGTAGAGAGAAGCGGGGAGACGTACGGAAAAGATCATGCGTAAACCGTACTTGACTGAACATTGAATCTGCATCCATTTCCAATGGCGAGTGTTGCGCTCTGACCGTGAATAATGTATGCGAGGACTTAGGTACAAGGAGGCTCTTGTGACGGATGGTCTGGATCGGGAAAAGGGAAGAAATGGATACCATTGAATAACTCCACGAGCAAAAGTATAACCCCCGATGCAAATCAGTGCCCGTGATCGCGTTCGTCAGGGCACAAGGCAGACTGCAAGTGGATGCCACGGACACTCTATTCTATTTCCTCGGTCTTTCCCAAATGAAGCCGCAGCGGAAGTTAGAGGGATCCATTGTTCCGCCCCCGATCACGAGCTGACTCAGGCCGTCCTAAACTTAGCCGGACGGGAGAGGTGGAAGTGGACTGGAGGTGGGTACCTGGATTGGTTGGCCGAGGACGGGTCGATATACGAGACCTACCAACATTGAACTGACCAGGTATACTCGGAAAAAAAGCAAAAGAAGCAAATCGTGAATAGGTAACGATTGCATTTCTATTCTCAGTTCGCTCAAACTGAATCTAATCAGGCATAGTGCCTGGTATAGGAGCCAAAAACCAAAAATTGTCCAACAGTCTGAAACACTTCCAGGTAAGATGGAAAAACAATAGGAAAATAGCAGGAAACAACAACAATCGAAGCTTCATGTTAGCTCAAAAATCATCCGGCTCGCTCACATGCTCATGCGACCCAATGAAGCGTACCCACGCTCAATGCCATCCGTGTCCATCCTTCGTCCAATGCACCTCGCATAAAATTCTAAACAGACATAAGACAAAAGACACAGAAAGATCAAAAAAAAGAAGAAGATAAGAAGAAGATTAGAAGAAAAACACTCGCAGAACGCAGACCAATGCGAATGATAATACGAGAAAGATCACAATCATGAAACATGAGGGGGGATCTAAAAGAGGAGATTCATCAAGGAAGAACTTATCGAAGGCATTGGAACACGGTTTCTCAGGCTCGAATGTGCAAAAGATGCAAGAAATTCGAGATGCACCGTCTTCGCCAGTTCCAGACAGCATTCGTGGTCCACGTACCGCCTACTTCACGTTCTGGCAGCTCGAGCATGCTTCATGGTTGCACATCACACATTTGGACTGGTGGTTGTAGACCTTGGGTCCATCACCACACATGCAGCAGATCCACATGTAGGTCTGCGAGTAGCATTGTACGACCCCCTTGAAGAGTGCGTTCGGGTCGATAGGTGTTCTCCGAGACAATGATGGGATGCTGTGAAGCTCGCCTGGGCCGGTGCCAGCCATGACTTGGCGTAGAACGGCGTGTTGGGACTTGGCGTCGAGAACAGGAGTGCATGGATATGCCGACATCTCCTGAGATGGGCCTGTGTTATTGTTGGAGTGGCCGTCGGAGGAATTCTCACGAGGGCACCTGGAGCAGAGATCTTGATCACAGTTGGTGCACGAGTCGTGGAGGTCCAGGTCGATAGGGCCGAAGTTGCAGCCACAGCAGTACCACATGCTCGACATGATGTTGGTCGTCGAAGAAGAAGACAAGTAGGGCTCCAGTGGTATAGAAGTCCCGAATGAACGGACTAGAAGATCGGCAGAGTCGGTGGACGATGACTTATGCCAATTGGTATGGTTGTGGTCCGAAGTGCCAGGAGTCGAATGGTACCGGCAAGAATAGACAAATGGAAGAGTCTGGCTTATTTTCGAATGATTGATAGGTGACTAGATGACTGACGAAGTTCTTGAAAGTGTAGTGTTGGAAGTGTTGGTATTGTTGGAAATTGTTGGATGAAAAGATAGTTTCGAGGCTGGGGAGGTGCAATCTTTTAAGCTGGAAACCCATCAGATGTAGACTCAATGACCAGAATGGTACATCCCAGGCATCATTGCGAGAGTCCATTCCTCGCTATCTGCCTTGAGGAGACTCTAGGCGACACTGGTCGTCCTAATCGGGCGATGGTGGCCTGGGACAATCTGGGTCTTCCTCTTCAGGGCTTCAGGTGGGAGGGACCCGTCAGCAACTAGTCCAATTACCTCAACACCAGACAACCTCCCGCATACCAATGAGCTTCCCCGACGGGGTTGACCCCCAATTGCACATCGAAAGAAATGAATATATTGTTCAAAATATGTTTTTTTCCCCGATATTCTGAATTTCCTAATTGTTTCTACCAACATTTCTTGTATAATTCTTTGGGGGGAGAGCCAACGGCGGACGGGATGATTGGCAAAAGTGTCATTTGAGTCACCACTATCCGGTCTTCCAGCTCTCAGGCGTCCTTTTGCCCAGGGCAATCTGCCCTGGGCGGTGGCTCTGCATGATTGAAGTCGACATTTGGACATGATCTGACGGGCGTATCGGTTTCACCGACCCTGAAATCCGCCTGACATCCTCACAGGAACAGCCGCGGCCTGGTTCATCACAGAGGCCGATGATGCCCTGGGCCAAGCCTCTGCGAACGGCGAGTCAGTTCCTCAGATGCATGATCGAATCAGACTCGACGGTTTTCAGCCCCAAATCAATGACTAATGCGGTCGCTGGGCAAGTGCGGGTGAAAGTGCTTGGAGGCTGTATCGCGGCTCCGAGGGCGTCTGTCTCGACTCTCCAGATGTATAGATCAAGCTTGTTTTGACAGGACGTTATGGTGTCAATCCGTGTTTTGTGTTGTTTTGCTTTTTTTTTTCTTTCTTTTTCTTGGTATTTGTTTTCTCCTAGTTCACCTTCCTTTTTCATGTCCATTTGGGATCTTCAATTTCAATCTGAAAGAAGGTGACGCTTGATCCACGACTCTTGGCCGACTGCGATATCCACTTGCGAATGGGGGCTGTTGATGTGCGGTTCACGGCCTGGACTGGATGAGTCGGGTATGCGATATCTCCGGGAGTATCATCTCACACCGTCTGAATCAGCCACCATCCCGGGAAGACAGTATGAGTCGCATCCCCCGACAGACGGTCTACTGTGGCGGTGACCTCAGGCATTCCACCTGACATTTCCACTCTCCTTGGAAACCCTACGGTGAATCATTCTCAGGTGCACTTCAGCTATGATGCGAAATGATGCCTTGCCGGAAGTTCTCGAACTGTGCTGCAAATGGAGGAAATCGTCGTAATGCTCCACATCCACAGGCAGCGAGCGGCCCGTGATGACTCCTCATGGCTCAGGCCAGGAGTCATCGCTGGGTCACCTGAATCTAAGCCCACTGTTGCCTATCCTGTAAGGTTTGGACTATCATCTATGACGGCGTGGAAGCGGTGTCATCTGCGGTCACTGGGGACCAGGGCTCTTCGTCTCAAGTTCTTGCGCGCTGCGTGTTTGGATTCCGGATCCAAAGCATAACCGGCGAGAGAATTGTTCTCTCCTTGCTCAGACAATTCATGCCTCTGAGACTTGGGCAATTGTTGCACACCTAGTGTATACACTATACTGTTTACGGCTGTCTACTTCCTTGCCTGATCTTCACTGAACAGCATCCTTCATGTGCCCCGGGGGGCGTTTCGACAATTCAATGTGTTGACAATTCAATGTGTTGCTGGCAGATCAGGTTCCCTAGGCTGTGATTGACCCGGACGGGCTCTTGCCTTCCCCAAACTCCGTGAACATCCCGGATGACCAATCTTCAGTCCTCTGTATATTGGTCTGTCGTGGTGTTGGTTTCATGCATGAAATCGTAAACCCAGATATGAGTGCCACAAGGTTCATTCGGCTTCAACGACCCATGTCGCGATCGGATGCTGCAGCGGGAAGTGAACAGGGTTCATGAATCAGAGTCCGTTACCCAGGGACTCTCGATCCCAGCAGTACAGTCCGAGTCAAGCCCTGATGATTAATGTCTCCGAACATCGTGCAGTTGCTCTACCGCCAGACGCGAGACTCCCATTTGTGATCCTCGGTTGTTGCACTCATCTGAGCAGGTGTACCCCCCAGGTATGCACACGGTCGGCAGAACTACTACTGTAAGTGTAGTACACCTCGCCGGGCGAACGATCCTCCTCTGGACAGTGCCAGACTGCGGGTAACGATGACAAATGCCAAATGCCAGAGATCAAGAGGTCGATCCCATTGGATCCTACCATTTCTAATCAGTAGAGCAAAACCTCAGGTTGACCATGAGGAATTCGTACAGGGCAACCGGGCAGTCTCCGCGTGATCCCGTCGGGCGAGTCGGGGTCGATTGTCTCGGTGGGATGAGGGTATCCGGTTTGTTTGGCAGTCCTGAGGGCGGGCGAGGGCCCGCAGCAGCTGTCGTGGTGGACCCAGCGTAAGCCGTTTTTCCCTTCCGCAAGGTTTCCAAGGCTGGCATCCTGACCTCATCGTTCATGCGCCGAACGTTCGGTCTCTTCACTCACCAGCTGATCCCCCGAGTCCATGGTCGCAGGCTATCGCGTTGCCTAGATATCACCTCTATTCTTACGACCCGTGCCTCAATGTATTGCTACCGTCGTCAGACTGATTGACTCTCCCATCGATGGCGACCGCCGCGCAAAAACGTGTCAACCTAGTGGTGTCACGGATCATCCCGCCCGTGCTTCTGGGAGCGGTCGTCTACGCTACTTACGCCCTTACGAAGACACTATGTAGTAAGTGCAGCCTGCGCATGGCATTCTCGCTGCCTTCGGGGGTTCGGGTCGAGAGGTTCATGATGCTGACGAGTCCGGGCGACGTCAATTAACAGTTGACTACCTCATTCATCCGAAACCTTCCTATCATCAAAGTCCGCGGGTCGGCGCTGGCGCCGTCATTCTCGTCCTCTATTACCTTCTTTTAATAATGATGGTCTCGACATACACCAGACTACTCTATAATGTTCTCATTCATCCCGGGTACTTGCCCCTTGGTGCTGAGCGCGTACGGGCCGATGCAGAATCCGAACACAAGCACGAGAAGTCAAAAGCAGACGCAGCGGCGGACAAGCAGCATCGCACCGGGCTCAATGCGCCGGACGTTGATATCGAGCAGGGGATACATGACCACGCGGGAGGGAAAGCATTCAAACTGGACCCTTCCGGCCTCGAAGCCTTTTACACGAAAGATGTATTCGTGTGTCAAGAAGATGGTCGGCCCGCGTATTGCTCTACGTGCTGTCAGTTCAAGACTGACCGGGCGCACCACTGTCGAGAAGTCGACCGATGCGTGCGCAAGATGGATCATTTCTGTCCATGGTAAGTCCCAACCGTAGCTACTGGCGATCCTCAAGGTTGGACCAACGCCGTGTTGCTTATAATGTCACAGGGTGGGAGGTGTTGTGTCTGAGACATCCTACAAATTCTTCATCCAATTCGTCATGTATGCTGCTGTCTATTGCGTCTTTTGTATGATTGTCTTTGCATACTTTGTTGCCGAGATTCGTCGTAAGGTAAGTGGATAGTTGGGATGACATGCGCGCGAGCTTATTTTACTGACATTAATCCAGACTGGTGGCGTCAACCCTCATTGGGCGGTCGCTATTGGACTGTAAGACCCCTCTCACCCTCTGCTTGTTGCTCACTTGACGTCTCGCTCTCTCTCTCCGGTATGCTGACTTTGGACTGCAGAAGCGGCCTGTTCTTCTTTTTTTCAGGCGGAATGTCACTCAGTTCCGCTCAACTGGCCATGTGGAACGTGACGACTATTGAGAATATCAACCGCAACTCTGCCGTGTGGACCCTGGCCATCCGTGTCCCTGATCATCTTCTGGAACAGCTTTGGTCAACCGAGTCCTCTTGGGCCCCGACCTTCCGTACAATATCCTACCCTCTCCAACCGCCTACTTCGCCTTCTGAACCCCACACCATGGACCCTTCTTCCGAGAAGCGTCATGTCTTTGCCATCCTACATACGCAGCCGGGCGAGAACCCGTACGACCTCGGCAGCAGTCTCAAGAACCTGCAACAAATTATGGGGTATAGCCCGATCGACTGGCTTCTCCCACTGAGGCACAGTCCCTGTGTAGATCATTCCAGCTCAGAGAGCGCATTTGCCCTGGGCCCAGTGGTCACTCGTTTGAAACAAGAAGCCGGGTTGATCCCGGCTCCGGCTCTGTGAATAATAGCTAGATTTTGTGTCTCTTGGCCCCCAACTGTATATATTGATGCCAAGCCTATCCCACTGCATAACGCATGGGCTTTAATTAGGACTGCTACCAGAAATAGCACAGCTATCATGCAACATCCGCCGCCGCTTCTTTTCTTTCTTTCTAAATAGTCTCCCCCTCTTTTTCCTGGAAAGCCCTCCACCTGCACCTGCACCTGTACCTGTACCTGTACCTGCATGTCAAGAGATCTGTAAGCAATCTACAGTCAAACCCTTCCCCCCCCCCTCGGCCCAACCTTTCCCTTCCCGAGTCATAAAGCTGGACGTATGAGCGGTGAAACACCGTTTCAAAAATAGATTCCACTTCCCAGTACCATGAACTTGCTTACCAGCCACAGGCAAATGGACGACAAAAGCTTCGCGAGGAAAAAGATATTTTCCGGCCCCGAACACTTGTTATGTCTTGAAGTGGAGTACGGCCAGATTAATGCTTATGTGGTTACAGAATCGGGTGGAATGTTGATGGCATCGGGAGGGTTGGACAACGGTTCGAGATTCGAGCTGAGTAGACCATTTCTACCACTTGATCATGGACTTTGATATACAGTAGGGAAAAGAGTAACTTGGAAAAAATTGCTTTATAGGGTGCTTAAAGATCTGGAGGTTGAAGCTGGAGGTTGCCCGTTTTGAGTGAGAATGGCAACAACCGATAATTGGGATGTCTTAAGAACTATTGAGTACCTACATAATGATCGAGGCTTGCTGATCAAAACATGATCACCTTCTGGCGCCGGGAATGGAAGATGGTGCCCAGGTACTGATGAAAAAGTATGTAACGGGATTTCGCTCAAGGAAACTTTGATGGATCTGTTCGCAGACGTTGAGCTCATATACAAGCGGGACTGGAAGAGGATAAACCTCGTCGAAATCGATACTGAAGCCCGTACCTTCAGAACAAGTAGGTATATGCTAAGGTTGAGACGGGTCCCAAAATCTAGATAGTCTCCCTTGATAGGTTTAACGAAGCATTGTCATATACTTTCGCGCCTCACAGCACTTTCTACAACTAAAATATAAAGCGGTTCTACTCCATGTCCTCCTGCCTGTCTGGCAAAGAGCAGTCAAGAACGTGATTCATATCAAGACTGAACTTCCAGATAACTTACATTTCGCTCAGGATGACGGGAGCCACTGGACTATTCATTCTATGTTGGCATAGGATCTCCAAAGTCCACTGATGAAAGACAAAGCAATAGCTTTATCGAAAGGTATGGAGATGGAAGCCAGAAGGCCCAGTCCGTGAGTACAAATGTTCAGGAACCATATGACCATTGACCATACCTAGTTAGTAGGTACCCATGCGCGTGTCTGCTCAAAGTAACACTGGAACAGTCTGGTGGACCCTCAAATCGGTATCTCCTTTCGTTCAAATTATATTACCTGCACTCTACATGTACCAAGTAAGGTACGGATGCCACTTTAATGAGTACTAATTAGGTAGGCATTGGCTTACATACTCCAAGTGTCACATTTCTTCCATAGGTGACAGCTTGTTTCACTGACCTTTCTGCAATCCTTTCCTTCTACTTTCACATTTCCCGCAATTACCACCTGGTATGGGTGTTGGAGATCTGAGTCTAGTCAGTCTAGAGCCCTAGGATAGAGGGTCTTGCTGAAAGATTCTGCGGAAGTCTACTTGGAACCCACAACGCTAAAAAGGCCCTCCGATTCCACCCAAGTTGCAATTCAATCAGTTTCAAGGGACCGTTTTAGGGTCATGTTTGGTGTTATCATGCATGACAGATCGCTTCAGATTGTGGGCCGTTAGCCTTGAGAACGGTCAAAATGCGACACCCACTGACATGACCCACAGACTCTCCCCTATCAATCTCAAGTCCGGCGATGAGCACCGCAGGCTTTGCTAGCAGAGTGACGATCAGCTTCGAGTCCCGATTCTAAATTACCGAGGATTATAGGGGAAACCAGTTTCCAGAAAATTCTCATTGGAAATCTGCGCACGCAGTCCGGGTCAATCAGATGGATTCGCTCAAGTGATTTTGAGGAGAGTTGTCGATGGAGGTAGCGTTCGATATACTGTGAACGTACAGTGTATCTGTGGCGTGTCCTGTCACCTGTGATGGACTCGATTTAGTACAGTAATCCACGGTATATTTTCAACCAAGCGAATGATGTATGTACAGCTCTCCAAATTGTGTTGCAATTCGGTGGATCAGTGCCCTGATACTCCACAGTCCATTTTGCCCAGGGCCTCGGGGCTCATCCATAAGCAGAGCCATACAGAAAATAGTGGAACTGGAATGTCATTGCAGTGGATCAACAAATTTGCAGACTGCCCCGCCATACGAAGCGGTTCTTTGTGCGGTGACTACCACTACCAAACCGTGTCTGTGTGACTGTGGAGTATGGACGGATAGACATTATAAGCACTCGTATGGCTGGCTGTGACGATCAACCTGTAGTTGTATGTAGTTGGCTGGACTAGTCACAGGAGTGACCAGATCAAAATTGTCTCTTCAGAGCAAAGATCAATCATTCATCTCGTGTGCGGGGTTGATAAGAAAGGTCAGGTGATCGTGCATTATGGGCCTTTTCTGTCATGGGCAGTTGATTACAAAAGAGCTTCTCTTTCTATCCGGTCTCATCAGGAAATGCCCCAACAAGTCTCAGTGGGCTCTGACTAGGGATTCGGAACTTGATTTGTTGCGAGTCACAATTTCATCTTCGATCCCTTCAGCCGATTCCACAAAGAATGACGATTGAACAAATCATTTGAGCACCAGACGCCCAATCTTTGCCACAGGCTCGCCATGCAGGCAATAAGAACCCTCCAAGGTTGGAGACACACAACAGGAAAATCCTCTCATGGAACACATCTATTTCAGTGACCCACTTTCCGCCAGTTCTTTGTTACTGTATGTGAATCACATGAATGAACTGTCCATGCAATGCGAGGCGACTTCGTATTCTGTCCAAAATTCAAATAGCCTCACGAAGGACCTCCAATAACCCCTTCGGTGGATCCTCCCTCGTCCACCTGCAGGACTGCCCGCCACGCCCGAGAGCCGCAGCTGACCGCCTGGAGAAAGCCACGGTTGGCGACAAAGCCACAGTGCGAAGGAATGCTTCAGCAACCATATGCAACCCCCTTCGGTCAACCGGACGTTGTCGATTTTAAATCCTCCGTCTTTGGCAAATGCTCTCCCCTCAGATATGGCAGCTCCAGACTTATAGTGTGTGCCCAACAAACTCAAACGGTGGACTCGGTGACAGGAACTGGCATTCCACAGTCGGAACCAAAGACTGCGGGCCGTGGTTTCACCTGCGGCTCCAGACGTTCCAGAGAATTTGTGTCCCTGGGTCGTGTGTCCGCGAAATATCCACATGGTGGCATGAAAGACAATAGTCTCGACCCAAAGATCCTCCCGTCCAGATTTCCTGCATGCTTCGCGTACATATGCATGACCTGGCAGAAGGGAGCATCGACCGTTGGGCAGCCCAAGCTGTGCAACCAGAGTCAGGCTTCAAACTTTGGAAAAGATTCGGTAGGGATCAACCTTTACATGAAGGAAGCTACTGGCCAGCCACAGTGGACATCGGCGGAACTCTTCTTTTTGCTTTTCCAAACGAGACTAGAGCTCTGAACGAGTTGTGTGCAGCGACAAGGGAACAAGCATGCAGCCTAGTGGCAATCCTTTTTCGGCTCGGATCGCTGGCCAGGAGTCAATGCCTGACAAGCACGCCAGACTCGACCGAGTAGCAGGTCGAGGGAATTTTCCACGGCACCTTTGCAAATTTACATATACGGGAAGTCTGGAATTTCGTAAACAGGTCTCAACAATGTCTCACGTAAATTTCTCGGCTTTCGAGTATCAGAGTCCCACTCGGTGGTCGGATTATTCAATTCGAGCCTCGAAACTGGTCCCAACCATTGGGTACAATGGGTACTAGAGTGATTTAAGGTACACGGTACCTGACTCGGCTAGAGAGTCACGCTGTGAAACCGTGTACCTGTCCATCTCTCATCGACGGTCTCTCTCGCAGCCGGCACAACCGCATGGAGTCCACATGTGCGTCATCCCGCAATTAAACCCACCGGGCCCAACGGTCTTTCTTTTGCTCGCTTTTTCTGCAACCCTCGTTGCACCTTCTCTGCGAGAGTACTTATTCCAGCGTCCGCCTTTCCTTCACTCTGTGCGTTCGTGGACGAACAGAGTGGTGACCATCGCAGGGTGAAGCACAGCACCAAACATCCACTGCTGCGGAACTCGACGACAACCGGGCCCGTCCGAGTTCTGTTACACGTCCATCCACCTCTTCTTCACTTACGTTCCATTACACCCTCGTTCAAATCACCGAGCGCTGCCCTTCCAGCTCTCTCAGACCAGGACTTGTGGTCCGCAGACTCCTGATTCATTGCGGAGGGCTTTCAATCTGCGATCGTGCCTGACCCTGGTGGGTTCATCTTTTCCCTCCCCCCTGATTGCTCGACACCTGCCATCATGGAGATCATGCCTGACACTTAAACCGGACCGAGTTTCAGCGCGCACGCACGTACATATCCACACGGTTTTTCCCTCTGCTTGCCCCCTGAAGCGCGCATTCCAATATTCGTACTCAGCTATTCAAGTCGACTTTTAGCGCCCCACGAATCTGTGTGATCGGCGTAGTGTACACTTGTCGGTGGCAAAGGTCGCAACTTATACAGGCTTTGTGAGTGCACGACCAGACACTATGGGATTCTCAAGCCATCTTCGAGCTCTTTCGCCAACAACTGGTCGCCACTACCATACTGGTGCGCGGGCTTCCACCGGCATGGTTCACCTCAATTCGGGTTACGATTCGTATGACGGGGGTCGAGGTCGTCACGACCATGAAGACTATTACTACCCATCGGATACTGGTTATAGACACGAGCCTCGTCATCGGTCGGCGATCGATGTGCAGCCGGTGTCATCGCACAAATTCACCGATTCAGGCCACTCCGCCAAGAAGCGCACCGAGTATGCCATACAGCCCCGTACTCGGCACAGAAGCCACACTGCCTCTGGGACGGACCTTTATCATACCCCCCTTCGACTGACGGTCCCGTCTTCCTCGTCAACTCACGTGCGTCCAGGCGATTATTCAGCTCGCAGTCACCGCTCTCCGAGTCCTCTTCCACCCGCTGCGGATACTCATGGTCATGGGAAGTCCGGTCATATATCTTCCCACCATGGCAAGGGACATCGACGGGTGTTCAGTACCGACTATGGCAGCGATACCACTGCTTTGGCCAGAAAGGATCACGACAGACATCATCCCGGTATTTACCACCCAAGTCACCATGTGTCGTCACCCTCTACCAGACGGCACCGGCACGCTCATCCGGGAAGCTTGAGTAAGAGCTATAACATTGATGATGATAATGCATACTCGTACACGGGCCCTGGCGAAGAAGCCCGGCGGGACTTGTCTGGTGACTATGCTATCGTCCGGAAAAGTCGTCGACGCGGTCGTACGTCTCTGGACCGACCAATGAGTGTGAACCTCGACGACGGACACCACCAATGGCAGATGCGCGGCAAGGAGCATCGCGTTCGGGGTCCACCCCCTACTTCAAGGGGGTTGGACAAGATCGATCGTGAACGCCGTCCCCGAAGCTCCAGTCGGGGACCTCATGGAGGTCGCGATGGTTCGAAGACTAGGCCGTACCCAGGACACGAGCAAGCTCTGATGGTTCTGCCTCACGAATCCGACGATGATTACTACAGCGACGTTCATCGACGGCCCAGGCGCCATAGATCTCATCGACCGACGGAGGGCAATCTTTCCCGATCCCACTATGAAGGGAGTGATAGAGCTTTAGCTCTCGCTGCGGGGTCTCTCGGAACGGCTGCCCTGAGTGGTGGCTACTCCGATAACTCAGACCGCGAGCCGCGTCATCGGGGTCGGCGACACCATCGTCGTCCGGAGACCCAGCACGATGATGACTCCCCTCGCACTTCTGCGAGAGACCTCGGTGACGGAGATCCATCGTTTTCAGAGCGCCACAAGCAAATGTACCTCGAGCCACTAGACGACGATGGCATGCATCGCAGGCGAAGACATTCACAGCGGCGAGGTCACCGCCGTTCAGATAGTGACCTTGATGTCGACACGGACGACGAGGACCTTCACAAGTATCGACGAGAGCCCGTTGCGAGACCACGTCGAAGCCGACACAGCAGTGAGGACACAAGCAATGATGAGGATACTCCAGCCAAGCGTGCCCCTCGAGAGCGATCTGTTCACCGTTCTCGTTCGCGCCAAGCTCGTGACGACCGACGGGCTGGGAACTCACACAGTCCGCTCTCTTCAGACTCCCGGGAGAATGCGCAAAAGGCACTTACGGTGGAACCTCCTGCCAGCAAAGAGCCAGAGCCAGCGCCTGTCAAGGGAATTCTCAAGCCGCCCAAGAAAGCGTTCCCAGAAGAGCCGAACCCAATTCGGGAAGGTGTCGCTCCATTGAAGGACGCGAACAAAAACGGAATTCCACCGACCGCACGTTGGACCAAGATTGACCGGCGACTGGTCAACCCTGCAGCTCTCGAGGCCGGAAACGAGAGATTTGAAGAGCGGCCAGAGTTCGTCATTGTGTTGCGAGTCTTGACCAAGGAGGAGATTCAGGCCTACGCCGTTAAGACTCAGGAGATTCGAGGTCAGTTGCCGCGCCACACTCTTGAAGTTCAAACTGACTCACATGGAAATTCAGATGCCCGTCGCGAAGAGCACGAACAGGAAAGGCGCCAGCGTCACCAAAATGACAGTCCTTCCACCGACGATGAAGATGACAACTCAGACGAACCGCGGAGAATCGAAGCAGCTCCAGCTCCTGCGACTACTCCTAGCGCGAATTCATCTATGCCTCTGCGCTCGCGGCCTGCAAGCCATTCTCCTCCACTCCCTGGGCGCCCAACTGCTAGCCAAGTGGAACAACTCCTGTCTGTGTAGACTCAATCCCAATGATGGGGGAGGGCACCGGATCGACGTGAGCTGGTCAGATCACCACGCACATGATTCTCGTGGGTCTGCCACTAATCAGGGACTGAAAGACCTCAGGAAGCGAAACGCGTCTTTGGGCATAACATCAGATCCTATCGGAGTTCTTAAAATGTGTTTTTATATTCTCATCATTGCCCCGACATGGCTGCAAAGCGCCCTTCTTTGAAAATGCATTTGGACTGGCCGGCCATCCATCTCATTGCTCTGCGAATGTATATCACTTCCACCTTTTCCATCATTGCCTCGATCATACTTGACCCGATCCCCTCAAACAATTACAGTGTCAAATGTAACTATGTGATTTTATTTCCGAGTCAATCAGGTTGAAAGATTGATCATGTATCCTGCTCTCACGTAGGTTTCTCAGCATCTCGGCTTGTACGGACTCCAAATTCTGCAGTAGACTTTTGCCAGTCCCCATACATTTTCGAACAGATAGTATGACCTAACGTCAGCGGCGTGATGGTTTTAAGTTGATGTCCCTCGTCGATCACCACCGTCCTGGGGTCTGAACCGCGACTCTCAACTTTGCATTCTTTCTTGTGAATTCCTCGAAATTCGCAGCGCCTGAAGCGGTCGGCACGCGGTTTCTGGTGTAGAAAAAACCAGATGATGAATGCAGCCCAGCTACAGAACGGAGGCAGTCAAATGACTTACCATTGCTAGAGTGAGTAGAGAATGAATGCAAAATGGCAGGTCACGCACTGAATGAGCTGAGCTTCACCTACGGCACTTGATAGAAAGACCGCCAGCTGTTGTAAGTGGATTTTGTATCATAGCCAGCATATGATAGCATCTGACAGGTCTGCCAGTCCATGAGAAAGGTGGAGTCTCTCATCCATAACAATCTTAGCATACCTTTCTCCCGGGGCTGTTTTGGTCGGCTATTGTTGTGATACATACTCTTTCCTTAGTCGCAGGAGAAGAGAAAGCGATGGTGATCGAGCACGGGTTGTGATAGGCGAGAATTGTGGTTTTGGCTAAACGGTTGCTACTGACATGTAGTCACTTCTACATGTCTCGAGGATGCGCTACTTCACAGACTGACACTCTTATCTCTGCTGCGAACAATGCTTGGCCTGGCGTGATCGTACTATGTTCAATTGTCTAGCAATCGCTAATGTAGTATGTACTCAAGTATGGGCGATATCAAAGCCCAGTACTTGATCCAACCGTTTTGGTCCAGTACAATTAGCCTGTAGTCATCCTTATATTCGTGGAAACTACCGAATTCAGGCTCCGTGATCATCGATCGCCAAAACTCCCTCATTCATGCACATTCCTTGTCGATCGAATGGTGGAAATCAAGCACCTGCACGAGTTCCAACCTTGCAAGCACATCCGGCAACATGCGACTCAAACCGATATCCGGCGCCTCAAACATACAGGCTCGTTGCATTAGTCAACGCTTGTTGATCAAGACGTCGGTCAAATTACCTATCTGGTGGGTGATTTTCCCTTTGCAAGACTCACACTCTCACACATTGAGATATAGCTTCATCGAGCCCATCCCCTTCCACCCGCTCAAATCAAGGCGCCGGCCCCCGCGTTACAACGGCACGAGTCATGTCCTCCAGTCACCATGGCAGGTCTCGTATCCAGTTCCTCCACCCTCCACGGAGACATAGCCCAATCAATCGCGGGACGAAACCAACTTACTGGAGTATTGTTACCCATCATCCAGTGAAGCTTGTCTGATGATCTAGAGAGCACGGCCTACCTAGTACCTACTGGCCGTCTCGACTGCACCAGCCTCGAAGAAGGCTAGTATCATGGACGATTCCATCTTGCAGGATATTCTGCGCTGGTCCATTCCCGGGGTTTTCTTCTTGTCGACAAGTCGATCGTTCTCATTTGGGAATCAACAAAGCCACGCAAAGAAAAAAAAAAGACAAGTTTGCCTTTATGGAGTCGGTCCTCCTTTCATATCCTGCAGCCTTAGGCAAATGCATTAAAAAGAGCCCAGACCCAAAGTAATTGTTCTTGGTAGGCCTGGAGTATTCAAAATTTCCATGGACACTCGCATTCGCTCTGGCTCGTCTTGGACAAGGGTCCGCTAGATACCAGTGCTCCTCCAATTATTTCGCCTTGTCTTTTTGTTTTCCCCATGCACGGTGCCTTCAAGCCCCGGTGGAGTGTGCTCCTGGGGGCACATGTTCGCCTGTAGTTTGCCACCGGCAGTGACGACGAAGTTCGGACTGAATATAGCTCACGCTGATATTGGCAATATTGGGAAATAGATCGCTGGGAACCTGCCTCGAGCTCGAACTCTTCGAGGCGAACACTCATTCAGTGAATGGTAAGTGATGGCGAGGGAGAGTTTAATTCGTCTTTGTATCTCGACAGGACGTACTACATAAGTTACTGCATATTACATACTACCGTGGTTCAACCATCGAATGATTGAGTAGGCGAGACTGGCGATTGAAACCTAGGTACAGCAATATAAATCATTCTGTTGATTCATCTGCTGGGCTTCTAGTTCGGATTGAATGAAGCGGACTATCTAAGTTCTCTCGCCTTCTCTCTCTCTCTCTCTCTCTCTCTCTCTCTCTCTCTCTAGCATATGGATATTGCCTCCTGGAACACTAATATGGGTATCGATTCCATAACTTAATAAATAAAGTTAGGGATAAAGTCCCGCCATTGGAATACACGCCGAGGAAATGTTTGCTTCTATAGAGTTCTTCGCTTCGGTCAAGGTTGTCATTTCAACGTAAAGCAGTCTGAAAGGGACCTGTTCATCAACCCCAATCCAGATGATCGCGACTGAGTCAACTGGAGCACACTATAGATAGACTCGAGGTGAATACATAGAGTCATCTTCTATTCAGTCCGACAATAGCTATGGATAACACAAAACAGGTTTATCTCATGCACCTCGGACCTTAGTTGTATGCCGGAAAGAAGTGATGAGACAAGCCAGCACCAACAGGCAATTCGCTAAGGTCATTTTTAGTACGGGCAGATTGACAACGCTAAATAAGCCAGCTTGCCCTGAATAGTGGACTACCACAGAGTTTTTGGGCGGGTTCAGATCTGCGATCGGTGTTCATTTCGTAGCGGACCGGGAACACAAACTTCAATTCCTCCATGGACAGAGCTTAGTAGTGCAGTCGTACCTCCTTAACTCAGTGGTAACCCAGTCGTCGACCAAACCGTGCAATAGTTGGGTACATGTGCCCTTGGAAGACAGCCGAGATCGGTCATGTCCAGAACCATGCTGAACAAGGGTGTCATTACCCCCCGCGATCTTGTCGCCAGCAAACTAGACTCATCATGCCCGGTAGGGACTCGACGATGAACTCGACCCCTTTGATGAACATCATTACCGGGCATATCATCGAGAGACATGCAGGTCCTGAAAAGCCCACTTCGGTTAAGCACAAACCACAAATTCTGGACGTACACGAGTCAGTCTTATGACTTGCTACTACTGTACTACTACTACGATAGGTGCCATAGCTTTGGTAGATAACAGAACTCAGAGTACTCAGTAGACTTACAGTAGTAGCCATCTGAAACGAGCGATATTTCCGCACGCCCACGCGACACGCCAGTGCGTGAGCACTTGGATATCATGCACCGCCCATTACCGCCGCGTTGCAGGTCGATGCGTCACAAAGCTACTTCGATTTATTGTTTCCTTTGGGACGAGGGTCAAGCCGGCCTTGACTCGAGTCCTCGAGCGGGAAATCATGCATGAACAAAGTATCGGTGTGAGGGAAATCACGGCCGAGTGAACAAGGTGGTGCGATAGATTTGCGGTCAGAGATGGATGGATTTTACGCGACGCGATGGCTGGCGGCTGCAGCAAGCGACGTCAACGAGGGGTCTAGTCTTTCATGTCGTTCTGTTCTCCTTTGGGTTGCCGATGGATTCTGCTAGAATTTGGTTACTAGTACTACTGTGTCAGGTTCTCGCTTGCGCTACCTTGCGCAGTATGAGAGTTGAGTTCCACAACTTGGAGATAGTAAAGCAGAGCCAGCTCACTCACATGTTGGTACGTAGATAGTCTGGCTCTTTGTTAGAGAAGCATACTCCCGACTACTGAGTCGGAACTTTGAAGTATGTGATTAGGCGATGCCCATCAATAACAATTATCCGCAATTTGAGACTTTACTGACCAAAATCTAGATGACTAGGTAGGTACTGGTAGTAGGTACTGTAGGAACCTAGTTACTCGTACTCCGACAGCGAGTGACTTCACAGATAGTGTCTGGTAGACACCATGAAAGGACCTCTAAGCCTCCAACTAGTGACACAGTAGTAGTACTGTTAGTGGGAAATCTAGTTTGAAATGAGCGGAACTCTTCCAGGAAGCACCTAGTTACTACCTAGTACCTACTACCTACTATATACCTAGGTAGTACCTAAATACCTAACCTAGTAAGGTACCTAGTACTCCTAGTATCACTATCTACTCGTCATGCAAGTCGGAAACAGCTAGCACAGAACGACTAACCCCAATGTAGAAATTGTAGATAGTGGAGGGGCCAGAGTACTAAACTCGCCCAGCCACGGCACGGTCGCCCGCTCCGAAGGGATCGACTCAGGGTTCTTGACGGCCAAAACCAGCATTCAACGCCTTGGGAAGATCACTGTTTCAGTGCTCCGAGTCTTTACTTATGTACGATTCAAGTGCGCACAGAGCCATCGATCTGCATGTTTTCCACTGAATCTTTCCCTTCAATGAGGAGATGGTCACAATGTAAAGGTAGACTGGGCGGACGGTCGACGGAATGAAGCATGGAGAATAATCGGACCTGCTACTACGGCTGGCAGTCCGGCACATTGTTTGTTATTACTATTCAGTAGTATTACTGGATTCAAAAAGTAGCCAACTCCCGTCTCTCTGAGTCTGATGCATGTACAGTCAGCCATGCGGTCCTACGGACCAAAGTTAAAGCCGAGTAGGCAAGGGTCTAGACATGACCGATCGGTCCTTTATCGACGCCGAAATTAGGCAAGTTTGCTTAGCGTCGGAGTAGCCGAGTCTTGAAAAGCCATGTAACCTCGAGCCCAGGTTGGATTACGCGAGAGCTGCCATCGACTCGGAGAGGGAAATGGAGGAGAAGAGAGGCTTTGAGACTTGAGTGAGAGTGATCCATCGAGGCGCGGTGGAGCTTTTCTGTGGTGTTTATTCTTTGTCTGCTCTGTGGTCCCATGAGAAGCATGCGAAGATTATTGGAGCATCTTTTCTCCGCTTAGGATTGTGGATTCTGTTCAGAGTTCACGATGCAGCACCTAGTGCAACCTAGTGCTGCCGGCTGCGATGTTTGGTTTCAAGTCCAAGGTAGAAGTATGTGATTGATCTGTAGTTCTGTACTCCTAAATGACTCAGTAGGTCTATACCTAAGCTACACCACCACTGTAGGAGTGTAGTCAACTTTGCGCGGAGCCCCAGTCCCTCCTTCTCGTACAGTAGTAGTTGTTCCTACTCCTACCTAGCCATGTTGTAGTTGAACACCTCTCACCACGGAGCTTGAAAAGACGGCCCCACCATCCGGGCCCGAGGGGTGGAGGGAACGGGTGATGGAGATGGGGCGATGGTGTGGTGACAAAAGAGGAGATGGATCATGGATGACTACGGCAAGCCACAACTTGGAAGCTCAGGTCCAGTCCAGGGAAACAGATTCTCCCGCAGCGCCTGCTCGGGAGGTGAGCAAATCCCGTCGTGCGCTCCCAGTTGACAGTTGCACGATCCGACCGGAGTGATGGACAGACGACTGGAGGTAGTACGTGAGCTTGCCAGCCTTGGCGGTAATTGCAAATCAAGATACAGAATTACAGATCCAATCGACTACCTAGGTATGCATGTGGAACTGGAGGCCAGTGAGATTGATGGACCAAGCGCAAAGTAATAAAGCTTTGCGGCGAGATTGCCCTGCTCCAAGGCATAGAGTATATCTGATAGCTTCCATGTACACACGCATGGAATCTAGTGTCGTATGCTTGGACAGTTTCAGTATGAGTGAGGCACTGAGGTTGAGTCGGGTACGGTGGCTGATAGAGTACACTCGGACAGTGGTAGTCGCTAGTGAAATCTGGAAATTGTTCTGGGCGAGATTCGACCTAAGCAGTAATCAGCAGGTACCCAGGGTACCGTAGAATCACATGCCACAGGCGATACAAATCATGGGCAGATACTACCAATTCGTAAGAGAAACGTGGTCAAGAAAAAGAGCGTTCTCGTAGATTTTCAGTGCAGGTCCGCAGCGTATAGGACGCAAGGAGATGTAATACAAGATCTTGTTCGGTAGAAAACATAGCAAACGCAATAGATTCCCAGAATTGCCATAGCTCGGCACTAATGAGCTCTGCTGGAAAACGTCTCCCAGGACTTCGTTCATCGGCAAAAGTGGACATTTGGAAAAACAACTCCTGCTGTCATGAGAAATAGTGCTTATATTGTCTCAGGTGAGACATGGTCGCTCTGCTTCCCCCAATGGATCCCATGTCCAGGGCAAAGCTATCGAAAACCGTTGGCGCCTCGCGCCGGGGCAGATCCGCCCATACTAGACAGGGGACACGATGCTTCCCGTGCGGGCGAGTTCTGTAGGTCAGGGGTAAACAACTTTATTTTCAGGTGCGCATAGGATGATCATTTCACGAATTCTTCCTTTCTGACACAGAACGAGGTATCCGGTTCTGGTGTGAACTGATGGGACGTTCAGTAAATACAAGATCGGAGACCAAGGAAGATATGATGGCAACATCCCGCCTTCGTCAGACATAAACTATACGGAACATAATCAAATACATACTATAGTAGTACATAAGTATAAATGGTCCAGACATGAATGTAACAATGTCCCTCTCACGCCATTAGGTAGCTTCCTGCCAGTTCAGTCAGAAGGTGTGGAGATTGCGCGATTAATCCATCTACACTTCCAATTCGAGTCCCACTTCAGAGCGAGTCACTCGCCCTAGACAATCGACAGATTGCAATCAGAATCTCACCACGCGACGGTATGGCTGGGATGATCAGCCAAGATCGATTGTAGGGCACGTGCGTGACTAGGAATGAGCCTGGTGCCATCATCAACAACCATGGCTGTAATTTTATCACCTCAGGATCCCTGGAAACTAGTTCTGCCTTGGGTTCCGTTTCTTGCAACTTCTTGGGCTAGGCCTGATTTTCTCAAGCCACAGGTGACAGAAGACATGCTGCTCAGGATCACAGATAGACTCATCTATCACCCGGAACCATCAAGCAGAGTCCTCTTCATTAGAGCCTTTCTACAAGTTCGATCGTGATCCCTTGCACAGAAACCCAGAAAAGAAGAAAAGAAGTTTGATCCTGTCGTACAATTTACAGCCATCGCTTCTCCTATCCACCCATCACTTTCTTCTCCGAGTTTGTGTCGAGACAAAGTCAAAATATGACTATGTGGTCTACCAGCTATCGACGAATATGAATCCATGTATGCATTATTGCGTAATGCAGAGTAGCACACAGTTTAGTGGATCCATGCACATGGATACGGAAAGGTCTCATCCGGCCACGCACCAGCACAGACCACCGTCTCCTCGTCTCCTCATCTCCTCGTCTCCTCGTCTCCTCGTCTCCTCGTCTCCTCGTTTCCCCGTTTCCCCGTCTCCCCGATCGACCACCACACTCTCCCACGACTGCCTGGGCTGCCCAGACTTGACCATGACGTCTTCCGATCGACACTTCGGAGGCTCCTCCGTCATTAGTGTGTTTGGGGATGCGAGGCCATCTGGAGTCCGGACATCGTATCCATCCGTGCCTGGATCACCCATTGGTCAAAGACAAACTGCCTTTGGCCCGGCACCGACCCCCGTGCAAAGCATATCGTGCCATGCCTCTGATATGTGAGGCAAGAGTTCCAGCTAGCGTTCCTGGGTAGGGAGTTTTAACTTTTTCGGGGGGCTTGGCGGGTTGAAGTTGGGCTTTTTGGCTTGAAAAAATCGAGAATCTTTCCAGGATTGCGGTGTGATGATAATCGTTAAACCTTCTTTGAAAGCGAGAGATATCCGGCTCGAGACAGAACAAAAAGGTTTCGTCGGTGTAGTACCACTACCCCACGGGCGAAATGGCCCCTTGGTCCCGTGAATCACGATTTTCGACCTCTCGACGGATCGAGAGAATTCAACGATCGACATCAACGAGGCTGGAGCACCGGTGCAAAGACCCGAGACTGGACTCGTCTCTAGAAGCCCAGCCCCCCCGGACAAAAACTTTAGGGCTCGCCCGGATGGTCCGTCCTGGACCGCACCTTTCACGGCCGAGCTAAGACGGTAGTGGCTCTCTTGGCTAAAGTCAAGGAGGAAAAAGAAAAAAAAATGAAGAACAAAGACAAGAAAAGAAAGCAAAGGGAGATGTAGTCCCGTCCACACTCCACAGTCCATAGACTGTAGTTAGAAGTTACCATGAGGTATGAGGGGCGTTTGCGACGATCTAAAGCTCGTATGCAGCGGTGCTTTCATGGGATTATTTTGGTTCATTGACAACCACTGCAGAGTCTGAGGGTACAGACTACAGCTTATAGAGATAGTAGTGTCTCACGTCGTATCTGTAATGTAGAGAAGATCCTTTGGAGATTGGAGTTTGGACTACTACTGTACGATTGTACAGTCAACAGTGTACCATGACTTTGCCAAACAAATTACCGTGTCTGTGACCTGCGTTATTCTCAGGACGGCCGCTTCCTAATTACGAGACACCTTTAACCCGAAATGGAAGTTTTGTTGGATAATCCCCTAGTCGCGGATACCTCTTTCGATCGTCAGGTTAGTAGTAGACTAGTAGTACTCTCCAGCGTGCAGTGTACAGCTGTACACTGATAACATCATACTACCTAGTAGTAGTTAGTACCTCCTTCAAAAGGCAGTGACGCAGAGGACCGTCTTCCTAATGAACCAAAGAACAAATCCCGGCTAGGATCACAGTCCCTTCCAACACTACCAAGATGAATAAGCAGTGAGACGAAGTACTAAATTCCATTCTCTGGAATATCTTCACTCCGCGGAGTCCGAGTAGCACTGAACGAACGGGACACCCCCTGAAAATCGCTCCGAATCTCCGAGTGAACCGCTTGATTAGCGGGTTGTGTTCTCAGCCGGATCTAGTATTATTACTGGCTTCTAGAAACATGGAAACATGGACCGTCACGACTCACGCCCTAATTAGGAAAACAAACCCTCTTGCTTTTTTCTTTTCTTTTCTTTTTTCTGTTTCTGAATGGCGACAAGCCGGCCGGTTGGCTGGTTCCTGGTCACAGGAAATACCCACAAGGGGACAGGTCCCGGGCAGAAGTTAGAACACCCTCCAGTCAAGCCTACCGACGGGTCCCTCTCGAGGACGTGTGGCTGCTTCGGATTCACGTAACGGACGCTGGCGGATGCCCCCGGGCTTGTGAGCACCCTGCGTCGATCGGGGACATGGCTCTAAGCGTCACGGCATCAAGTGGCATTGGTGCATTTCAGAGGTTAGACCGGAATGGTGATTTGAATCCTTTTGTGCTCCACATGGGACGGGTAGCATCCATGGGCAAAGCATGTGGAGGGATGTGTCCATTGTCAGTGTCCAGTGTGTCCACTGTCCAGGGCTCAGTGTTCACTGTTCATCAGGCCAAAGACTTGTCGTTGAAGAGTACTACCTTGGTCCAGAATCATAGTTGACATCTCCGAGATTCGTACTGGAAACCATAGGCGTGTGTGATATTAGTAGTAGACAACATATACTGCTCAAGTTATGAAAGGGATTAATATCCCGATGAAAAGAATGATCCATAGTACATACTACTACTCGATATGGCCTACACAGCTGAGTGGATGAGTAGAAGACATGTTTAATTGCACATGAATCTACAGCAGTCTCCGTTCTACCCTGCGCCGGCGTAAGCCGCTGCTACATCAAGTACCTAACACTGGTACAGTATTTGAAGGTAGCTCATGGAAAATTGTATGTAAATCCAGCCAACTTAGCCTCTACGACTCACGACTCACGACTCACCCATCATTTACTGTACATCAGTTATACCTACGGTACCTTAGGTCGTGCCTGTGGGAATATAACCGCAACTGCTCGTCTGTAATCTGTACTCTGGACTGTAGCGCTCGCTTCTTCCCTCGCACATGCGCATTGGCAATTCCTTCCACAAGCGTCAGTCTTAGCGGCGGGATGAAGCGACTACCCATTCAGGAGAGGATGCTCACGGGAAACAGAGAGGTCTGACTGGGCCGTTGGGCCGGCTCTAGTCCGCTGGAACGGGATGGCTTGATCCATCGAAACTGGATCCCACGGTAAGCCTCAACGTAACCTTTGCTGCTACTCAATGCCCTACTGACTGATATATTTATCTTAGAATTCAAGGACTTGAGTGCTGAATATATTGCGATTCACTTAGGGTAGGGTCACTTCGATGGGAGAAAAGGATTGATTTATAAACTTGTCTATTGTTCTTCTGGAGGATTTCTCTAACAAAAGGGTTTTGGGTATCATCAAAAGGAAGTTGGTTTTTCCACCGGTTATGCTTTAACGGACACGGCGACTTAGGGCCGGGGCTCCGTCACATGGGGCGAGTGGAGCCCTGGAAGATCGGGGGAAATCAATGATCGGTCATAGACGGTAAGGCTCTCCTATTTCCCTTTCTCGTTCTGGACGGGCCATTGACTCTTGCGTAGTGTATCACGTAGCCCTAGGAACATCGAGATTGTCGCCTCCAAGTGGAAGCTAGGGTACCGTGCGATATGCAAAGTCCAGGCGCCGGAAAACACCACCAACGTTTACGGTTGACAACTGAACAGGCCTCGGGGGCGGTGAAGTTGGACAGTAGGACTCGAGGTGCCTGTTCTTTGGGTCCCAGGTTGACAAAACATGCCCACGTTATTCTGCGATCCATTCCGAGAGGGAATCCAGCCAGTGGTGAGTGGTTTCACCCACTTCCGGTGTGGGTAAGCTGACTGCAAAGCTCGAAACCACGCACATGCAGGAGCTCGGCTCTTTCAGGATTCGAGGCACAGAGATGGTGCGTATTGTGGAATCATGCAATGTGTATTGTGTATTGTGTATTGTGTATTGTGTATTGTGTATTACTGTATTGTGTATACGAAATAGTAAAAAGTAAATACTGTCTCAGTGTATGATGTGAATCAACTCAATCAAGCATTTTTGCAGTCCTTGCATCCATTCTCACGTGTGCCAGGCCCATAGCGTGGACAAGCAAGGGACTTTCAACGTGTCATGCATTGGACTACGTGCACCACCTTCTTGTTCGCTCCCCGACAAAAGGGAAAAAATAAACATAATTGTATTCCACGTCCAGTGGAGAGGAAACGTGTACGTCAGAGCAGTGAGAGACGGAGTCCACACCACCAACCTCCAGCTTGAACCGCGCAGTTCTCAGATGATGATCAGTGCCCTCATTGCCGGCCTTCTTCCATGCTTACGAACGCTTGTTTGAACCGCAGCCCAAATTGGAAGAGTCGACCAGTGAGCAAACAAACGGGGCCAAATAGGCTTTGGCCTTGAGGAGCCCACCCTTCTCGTAATCCCACTCTTGCTTCCAAGCTCCCGCACGTTGTATTTGGTTCTGCGCTAAACCCTTCCCTCCAAAGGACTGAAATCGCCCATATACCCGGGGTGGCGCCTGGTCTGAGCACTTGTCGAAAACCGCGTCGGTTGTCAAGGGCGCCAAGACCACCGACGCATCATGCGCTAAACTGCTTGGAAGGGCCGTCGAAGGTGTGAAGCCGGACGGAGGCCCGCATCGAGGCGCGAAACTCTCGGCCACTGCCCATCCCACCTTTGCTCGACATGGGAGGGTAAGGGGGGGGGGGGTTTGACTGGACGGTGAATATCCGATCATCCCTAGCTCGTGAGTCTAGCGCCGCATCCACTCGGCTGTTCAACTGCTTGCTTGCTGCTGCTCAGCCGACAGGCTGACGGGGCTGGTGCAGAGACGTGGAAAGTCAAGGAATGAGCGAAACGGGCCGGACTCGCATGGGCTTGTTGATGTTCTGGTCGCGACTGTACCGTCACGGACCACCGCAGGGTACAGAACACCGATTATGAGAGGGCACCCTATTCCTTTTTCGGTCCACGGTCACCCCGACTGAAGCCTCGTCAGCCAAACAGACGGACGCGAAACTTTCGGGGCCCATTTCTGGCCAGCAAGAGGAGCGAAAGAAGCTCGACTTGATCGCCCCGAAAAGACAAAAGCAGGAGGACTCAAGATGAGTACCGGATCAGTCATCGTTCCAGTACCTAGACTCCCTGAGTGTTCCAGTGGTCTAGTACTACGGTAGAAGGTACAGGAGTCAGCCCGCACAAGGCACTACTCTATGGAGTATGGACTACTCGAACCGATCGTGGCCAGGATGACGACACGCTTTGACCCGGGTAGCAGCAGCTTGCAGATGGTGATACAGATCTGTTCTGACGCCTCTCCTCCATACACGATACCTGGCCCCAAGTGAGCGATGAATGATTGACGCGCAGCCATCGCCATGATGTGATATGTGAGTGATGAGCGCCGTTAGGATGTTTCGAGTTTATTCGGACGGGGCCGTCGACCGTGTGGAGCCCCCGTGGCTCCAGACTGCGTTTGGGTCGTGGAAACAAGTCACCCTCCTGTACTAAGTACTTCGCATGAATCTTGGCCGTCCTGGTGAGATGTGTGTGTCTGTGTGTGTAACTGACTGACTTTTCCCGCCTGGTCAGCGCGTGTTGCAAGCGGAGTGGCCCGCTGAGGGAACTTGTAGACCTCAACGTTGACTGAATGACCGAAACTTTCCATTTTGATTGCGTCGGTTCTACGGCTAACTATTGCCCTGTTCTCTTTTCCACCCTATGCTCCCCGTCTGGGTACCGCAGATGAAGAGTTGCGCATCCAGCGACGTCGATGGCGGGAAGACGAGTATAAGTGCCGGATTTTCGGACATTCCATGCCCGCCTGCGCGTGGTAATTTGACCTGTCGACCCTTGCCCTCTCTCCTTGAGGAAAGATGCGCCTGAGATTAGTCTGCTGCACGATCCCGAGGGCAACGGTTCTTGGTCGGCCTTCGACCCAGGTTCGTCTGGTGGCCCTCCATCACGCAGTGAGACATGCCTCTGATGAGAGCTGTCCGCTCATGGACCTGCATAAGGGCCTTGTCCATGGATTATCATCACCCATCCTAGTCCGGTACCATTCCCAGGTCCGATCCACCCCGGCTGCGCAAGTTCATCATCTTCTTCACCACGGTGGAAGTCATCCAGTGTCCCTTCTATCTCATCCCCCGACTGTGGCCACTGGCTAGTACTTAGAAGCTACTAGCTACTAGCTCGTCTGAGAGACAAGCCGGGAGAGGTGGAGAATAAAGGATGGAGCCCAATCCTTGTCTGGACAAAGGAGGCAAAACCTGGACTCCCGCCTTGTTCCCGATTGGAGGACAGTTGGCTTTCTGCTCAATGCTCATGCCGAGACCAAGGCAAGTTGAACAACAGCCGAGTACTTGAGTATAAGTGCAAAGTTGGTAGTTAAGTAAGTACCTAGGTAAGTACCTACCATCGTACATTGACATGATTCATTCCGGGTAGTAGGGGCAGCACTCCCTCAGATCTTGGTCCGCCATGGGCAATCTTTCCGTACGTGGTTGCTCTCGATGGCTCGCGAGAAGCCCTGCGAGCTACCCTTCTTCTTCGGTCTTTTTTTTGGGCCCCATCTTGCCATTCCCAGTGAGATCGACATCGTTCATTTGGTCCACGCATCCACAGCCTTTGCTCTCGGACGGCCCCACGTCGACCAGTCTACCCGGGCGCCGTGCCGCTGATGCGCTCGACGTATCAAGGGCCCTCCGCAATTTCCGACCAACCATTCTCGACACCCACATAAGCGACCAGCCGCCGCGATGCTCGTGGGCGGGTCCCGGTGGTTGGATCCTGAAAAGATGAAAGATCGGGTTGTGGACGCAACCCCGTCCCCGGTGTCGATGGCTAGCTAGTACGCGGTCAAGTCGGTCGGTGGGTGTATAGTGTATACTGTATGGTCATCGACTCTCGCCCACGGATGCGCGGGAGATTTCGTGAACATGCTCAGGCGCGACGAGCCAACGTTAGCCCGTCCAGCGGTGGGTGAGGCGCAGTACTACAGTAGGACTAGTACTGCAGATTCAGAAGTACTGCCTTCAACCTTGCGACGATTGAGTTTGAAGTGGGCAAACCAGTCTCACGCCCGACCGGCTGTCCCACTGCTAGGACCAACACAGCATGGATCGACAAGGGAACCGCGGCGAGTCCCACGAGTCCAAGTGACTCTCGTGAGAGACAAAGAAACGGCGATTTCAGCCCAGTTAGTGTTCTTACGGGGCTGCGCCAAGCTGTGGACTTGTGGAGAGTGAGACCCTCTCTCGTCCCCCGCCGTCATGATTGATTCTCTCTTTGCGACAGTCGGGGTCTGGTCAATTGTAAAGCGTCTACTTCTACTTCTAGCCTTCTACTAGTTACTGGGAGCCTGGGAGTGTGCGTGTCCAGGCCCTCGATCGTCGGATCATTTCGTCGCATCAAATCGAGGGTCCCGGAGAGGGTTCGGAGCCAGCCACGTCCGATGGCCATGGGATGTGAGAATCTGCCAGCTCCGAGTCTTCATCGTCGACGGTCTCCGAAGAGTCTTTTGACGGCACGAATCTGACAAGGTACCTGAAACGGCTTCGGCCCCTGGGGCCCTCCTCGCCCGCCCTCAGGGTCTGAGAGTCTTGAATTGTCTGGCATATCTCCCCGATATGCCAGGCCAGACTCGGTTGCCAGACCGTTCGAATCTAGTCCCACTGGAGCCTGTTTCCTTACTGCCACGCCGTTCTGCATGCTGCACATCATAAAGCCCCCCCCCCCCCCCCCCCCCTTACTTC